>PVIA01004368.1:0-140256 GCA_004024845.1 Tonatia bakeri
GAGGGGGGAAAATGGGCCAACTGTAGTTGCATAATCAATAAAATAAAGAATTAAAAAAAAAGATCAACAACAACAAAAAAAAAGAAGCTTTGTAGTTTTAGGCTTTACATTTGAAATTTGTAATTTTAGGACCCATATTAAGCTCAGTTGTATACATATTTGTGAGGTGTGGGTTGCAGTTCAATTTTTGCATATAGATGACCACTTGCCTCAACACCGTTTGTTGAAAAGATTATCCTTTCTCCATTAAAGCCTTTGCCATTTGTGAAAAATCAATTAATTATATATACATGGACTATTTTTGGACACTATTATATTCCATTGATTTATTTGCTGTTCTTTATGCCAATACTCCACACTATGTTGATTATTGCAGCTTTATAATGAATTTTGGAGTCATACAGTATAAATCCTCTCAATTCATTTTTCTTTTTAAAAGTTACTTTGGTTATTCAAGGGTGTCAAACTCATTTTCGCCGGGGTCCACATCAGCCTCACAGTTGCCTTCAAAGAGCTGGATGTAATTTTAGGACTGTATAAATGTAACTACTCCTTACCTGTTTTAAGGAGTTGAAATTACATTTGGCCCTTTGAACAGTTAAGGAGTAGTTACATTTATACAGTCCTAAAATTACATCCAGCTCTTTGAAGGCAACCGTGAGGCTGATGTGGCCCCCGGCGAAAATGAGTTTGACACCCCTGTTCTAGGCCCTCTGTTTTTCCTTATGAAATTTAGATTAAGTTTTAGTTTTAGATTTAAAAACTCTTGTTGGAATTTTGACTGAGATTTACTGAATTTATAGATCATTTTGGGAAGCACTGATTTCTTAATTTTCATTCTTCTAATACATAAGTATATCATCATCTACTCATTTAAGTCCTCTTAAATTTCTCGTGTTTTTGTAGTTTTTAGTGCACAAATCTTGCAAATATTTTATTAGATTTATACCTAAGCATTTCATGTTTGTTACTATAACTTACAGTTTTAAATTACAATGTCCAATTCTCACTATTACAGAGAAATAGCATTGGTTTTTACATATCAACATTATAACCTGTGACTTGATAAAAACATCATTAGTTTTAGAAGGGTTTTTTAGTAGGCCTTGAGGGAGTTTCTCTGGACAATCATGCATCCTCAAGTAGTTGTACGTATATTTTTTCCTTTATAATCTGTGTGCCCTTTCTTTCTCTTTCATGCATTCTGCATTGGCTAGGATTGCCAGTATGATTTCGAACAGGAGTAGCAAGAGCAGACTTCATTTGCCTTGTTTTCAATCTATTGGGAAAGCATTTCGTCTTTCAAGTGTGATGCTGCCTGTAGGTTTATAGTAAGTGTCTTGTATTGTATTGTCCTTTGATTCTTAGTTTTCTGACACTTTAATCAGGAATAGATGCTGAATAATGACAAAAGCTTTTCTGTACCTATTGAGATGACTGTGTTTTTCTTTTTTCATTTTAAATGTTATTTTTCAGTTACAGTTTACACTCCATACCAATTTGTATCAGTTTTAGGTGCACGGCATAGTGGTTGGACAGTCACACACTTCACTACGTGTTCCCCTAATATTTCTGTTCATATGCGAATTATATTAACTTTTGAATGTTGAACCAAATGTGTTTTACTGGGATAAGCCCACTTGGTCATAATTTATTTTTTTAATATATTATGGATTAAAGTGATATTTTGTAGAGGACCATTGTGTCTATGTTCCTAAGGAATATTTGTCCATATTCCTCTTTTCTGGTAATGTTTTAGTCTGGTTTTGGTATCAGGTTAATCAAGGAAGAGTTCTTTCCTCTTCTGTTTTCTCAGAAAGTTTGAGTAGAATTGGTATTACTTCTCCCTCAAACATCTGGAAGAATTCTCCAGTGAAACCATCTGAGCCTGCAGTTTTCTTTGTTGAAATATTTGAAACCAAAAATTCATTTTTCTTTAACAAATATAAGATTATTTAGGTTATCGGTTTCTTCTGAAGTTAAAGGAGTAAAAGTTTCCCATTTCATCTATGTTGCCAAATTTATGAGCATAAAAATATTCATCTTGCCTTATAATCTCTTTAATTCCCACAGAATATGTACTGATTTCCTCTACTTCCTAATAATAATTGGTTAATTTTCCCTTCCTCATCCTTGCTAGGGTTTATCAATTTTATTAAACATTTCAAAGAACCAGTTACTAATTTCACTGAGCTTCTGCTACTTTATATTTTCAATTTCATTCTTGTCTTATTATTTCCTTCCTTTTGCTTATTAGAGGTTTGGTTTGCTCTTCCTTTCTGGTTTCCTAAGGTAGAAGCTTAGAGCACTGATTTCAGACCTTTCTAGTCTATTCTCACATAAACATTTAATGCCATGCATTTCCCTATAATCACTGCTTTAGCTGTATCCCATAAATGTTGATATGTAGTTTTTAACTTTCATTCATTTCAAAATGCTTTCTAATTTCCTTTTAGACCCTTGAATAAAGGTTTAATTAAATGTGTGCAGTTTAATTTCCAAATATTTAGAAATGTCCAGGAATCTGTCACTCATTTTCACTTTAATTCCACTGAAATCAGAGAATATATTTTGTATGATTTCAACTGTTTTAAATTTATTGAGATTTGTTTCATTATAGAATATGGTCAATCTTGGTGAATGCTTTAGTTGTACTTAGCAAGGGTAATCAGCTTTTTACCAACTAGTTCAAGTTGGATAATATTGTTGCTTAAGTCTTATAATCTTACTGACTTCCTATTTACTTTTAATAATTATCACTTAGGAGGTTTAGTATCTCCAACTATGATTGTGAATTTGTCTGTTTTTCCTCAGAGTTCTACCAATTTTTTCTTCAGGTATTTTGAAGTGGTGCTGTTAGATACATACACATTTAAGACTACTATATATCTTCTTGATGAATTAACCCTTTATCATTATCTAATGTCCTTCTTTATTTCTGGTAATACTGTTTGCAGTCTTTATTTTTTTTATTTTACTTTAATCATTGTTCAAGTACAGTTTTCTGTCCTTTACTCCCATCCCAGCCCACCCACCCCTCCCTCTCCACCTCCCTCCCATTTCCACCCCCCACTCAGTCTATATTTTTATATGTCTGATATTCATATAGGCACTTAGGTTTCTTTTAATTAGTGTTTGCATTGTTTATCTTTTCCCTATCCTTTTATTTTTAACACTTGTCTTTGTATTGTATTTAAAACAAGTTTTAACAGCATACATAGATATTTTAATCCAATCTGACAGGCTCTGTCTTTTAACTGGTATGTTATTAACACTTAATGTAAGTTATTTATATGATTGAATTTAAGTCAATCATCTTGCTATCTCCTTTTTGTTCTTTTTATTGTTGTTGCTCCTTTTCCCATTTTATGCCTGCTTTTGGAGTACTTGAGTACTTTTAATTTAGTACTATTTTAAAAATGTTTTAATGATTAATCTAGAGTTTACAATATACATCTATCACCTAGTGTAGTCCATTTTCAAGTAACATTATATAACAACGTATACTGTAAGGACCTTTCATCAGTATACTTTTGATTCCTCCAGGCCATATTTTATGCTTTCATTATCATTTTATTTCATAGGCTCCATAAATAGATAATATATTACATTATTTTTGCTTTATACAGTCAATTATCCTTTATAGTGATTGAAAATAAAAATTCTGCCCTGGTGGGTGTAGCTCAGTGGATTGAGCGTGGGCTGCAAACCAGGCATCGCAGGTTCGATTCCCAGTCAGGGCACATGCCTAGGTTGCAGGCCATGTCCCCCAGCAACCGCACATTGATGTCTCTCTCTCTTCCTCCCTCCCTCCCTCCTTCCCTTCCCTCTCTAAAAATAAATAAATAAAATCTTAAAAAAAAAAATAAAAATTCTTCTACTTACACCTTCATTTTAACTATGTCAGAAGCTTTTCATTTCTTTTTTTTTTTAATTTATTTATTTTTAGAGAGGGAAGGGAGGGAGAAAGAGAGAGAGAGAGAAATATCAATGTGCGGTTGCTGGGGCCCGTGGCCTGCAACCTAGGCATGTGCCCTGACTGGGAGTCGAACCTGCGATGCTTTGGTTCGCAGCCCGCGCTCAATCCACTGAGCTACACCAGCCAGGGCTAGAAGCTTTTCATTTCTTAAATCCAAGCTTCTTTCTGGTATCATTTAATTTTTACTGGAAAAATTTCCTTTATCTTCTTTTGTAATACATGTCTGTATTTTAGGTTTCATCTACCTTTAAATTTTTTTTTTTGCCTTCATTTTTGAAAGGTATTTTTGCTAGCTCTGAATTCTGCATTGACTTTTTTTTCTTTCCTTTCATCACTTTAAAACAGCATACCATTGTCTTCTGACTGTGGGTCTGTAATGAGAAATTGATGTATTTCTTTGTTCTGTAAGTAATATACCTTTTGCCTCTGGTTTCTTACAATATTTTCTCTTTCCCTTTGGTTTTTAGAAGTTTGAATATGGTGTGTCTAAGTAGTTCCCCTTTTAATCTTGCTTGGAGTTCTGAGATTCTTGGATCTGTAGTTCATTTTTTCTAAAAAATTATTGGTCATCATCTCTTCAAGTATTCTTTCTTTTCTGTGTGCTTTCTCTTGCTGGGATTCCAATTACTGTATGTTAGGATATTTGATATTGCTCTTGGATGTTCAGACCTTTTGTAACTTTTCTTTCTTTTTGTGATTCAGTTTCTACTGATGGTTGTCAAGTTTACTCATTTCTTGGCTTTGTTGAGTCTACTGATAAGCCTGCTACAGTCATTCTTCATTTCCAATACTGCTTTTCCCCCTCACATTTCTATTTGACCCTTTCTTGTAATTTCCACCTCTCTGCTCAAATCCCATCTGTGCATGCGTGCTTTGTCTAGTTTCCTACTAACGTAATGATTTCTACATTCTTAATAGGTATTTTAAATTCCCTCACAGTCCTAGCAACTGAGTCGTCTCTGAGTCTTACTGTCTTAATTGCTTTGTCTCTTAAATGTGAATAGTTGGTTTCTTGTCACTTTATCTCTTTGATTTTGAATGAATGTCAGATGTTGCTTGTTAAGACAACAGAGAATTGGAAATGGGGGCACTGCTTCTTCAGGTAGACCATCAATGTGAGGAACTGAGTCAATCAAATCAGGAGTTAAACAGGTTCTGAGTTTTGTTGTTGCTGCAGTTAACTTTGGTGCACCACCAGTCCCAAAACCCTCTATTGGTGTGTTTGGGGTGGGTCCCAGGATGCCAGAGGGTTTCTCTCAATACTCCCCTTCCACCCTCAGCTTTCATCTTC
The DNA here is from genome assembly GCA_004024845.1 of Tonatia bakeri. Classification (NCBI taxonomy): domain Eukaryota; kingdom Metazoa; phylum Chordata; class Mammalia; order Chiroptera; family Phyllostomidae; genus Tonatia; species Tonatia bakeri. Next base: position 5,271 of record PVIA01004368.1, read on the forward strand.
ACTGTGCACTTGCAACAAAGGGGGTTTCTCCTCTTTACACTCTTGCACCTCGCCCAGTGTTAAGACTGCTGCTGCTTGTTACTCAATAACTGTTGATCACATGGTGGGAAAGGACTCATTCTCTCTTGTCCTGATAGTGTCACTCTCAGGCAGATCCTGTATGCCTTGCTCTTACGATGGGGCTTTCTCAGTGATTCTGTCTCTCTGTCCTATGGCAGCCAAACTCTGCATTGTTGCTTCAGAAAGTTTTATTCAACTGAGTTTTCTGTTCTCTCCTAGCAGTAAGAGACCTCCAGTGGATAAGATTGTGAGACCAAGACTAGTTCCTTCCTCTTCCCTAAGTGGGGATGATTTCTTCCTTCAGCCTTCTCTCAGCCACAATGGGTTTTCACCTATACTCTGGAGGTGACAGATATGCTGCCCCTTTTCCAGTGATTGTACCCATGAAGGACAATCTCTCTAGTGTCTTGCCCTGCCTCCCAATCTTCTTTTTCTAGAGGTCTGTGAAGAAGAGGGAATAAACTTCCCTTGTATCAGCAGCTACCAATGGTTCTAATAACCCATTAAAAAGGTTTAACCAAATACATCCTATCTGCTTGTAGGGTGCATTGTGTCTCATCCTGTGACCAAGCTCTGGCACACTGAGATCCTGCTTGTGTCCCATCTTTTAAGAGGATCCATCTTGCCTTGGGCTTTAGGCGAATTCATAACTCTTCATCTTATCTCTCTGATACATCTGAGAAATCTCATGAGTTCATAGTTTATATGCCACTTTATTATAGGTAAGGTGGGAGTGGCACTCTTTCCACCTCCCTCATGCAAGGTGTAAACATTTTAAAGTGAATTTGTATTTTATTAATCAATAATAGCATGGATTTGTAGAAGACATTTGTTCAGGCAATGCTTTTTACATATTTGTGTTTGTGGTCTTGGGGCAGATTTGTTAGTCTGTGCTCCATCCCCTTCCTATCAGAGATCCATACACATGGTTGGGAAATTATTTGTCATTCCTTAAGAACAAAAAAAATCCACTTAAAAACTTTTAACTGTGATTTTAAAATTACTAAAATCAATTATGATTCTGATAAATATTGGAGTTTAGCTATATTTCAAACAGAAAGGCAAAAATGTACTACTTTATTGAACAAAGATGACTTCATTTGCACATGTGTTTGGAAATACCTTCTAAATATACAGGAGCTTTGACCTCCCTCATTCTCATATATTTAAAGTAACAACCACTATATGTGAGATATAAAAGGTGCTAACACAGCTAGGCATTAAACTCAGGACATGTCCAAAAAAAAAAGCCATCTATGATTCTGTAAATTTATTTCCAACAAAAATGTAACCTGCTTTCGATAAATTACTGTAATTATATTTATTACTTTTAGCATTTGACACACATTTTCTGAGATACAACATATATAATCTACAAATAAGAAAACTGAAGAATGCTGTTATTTTCATAGATATTGACAAAGAATTTGTCTTAGCATATAAACACAAAATATATGATCTAATTTTTCCCATTGATTATAGTATAGCATGATTGATTTTATCATTATAATTTATTATAATGATCTTAACATTTTAAGAGAAAAACTAAAGGAAGAAAATATCTTTTTAAAGTTAGCTATTTTAATACATCACTCTGTAGAATTTAATTGTTCCTGGGTTCACAACAAATAAATAGGTTTAAACCCAGTCTCTCATTTGTATTGAAAAAAGTTAACTTGCATAGTGAAAGGGAAAATAGTTAAAATGACTTATTAAAATCACTTTAAAGGTTGCTTTCACTACAAAATCTTCAGACACACTAATTGGGACATAGAATCAGATAAGTGGTATCATGTGGTCAAAATATACCCAATGAATTCAAAACCAAATGAAAGAGTTTTACTCTTAGACTCCAAAATATCATCTGTCAGAACAATCAGTTCAATCTCTCTTATATTAAAATCTGAAAGTAACAATCAAGGAAGTAGGGGACCAAGGATTTTATAGATTTCCCAGAAGCACAGTGCTAGGACCTGTGTCCTAACGTATCTTCAGTTACACAGTGAAATATAAACTCTCCCCTGAAACAGTCATAATTTGGGTTCAAGTATTCTTAGAAGCATTTATCTACCAGACAAGATGTGGTTTTGATTCCCTTGTGAAAAGGTGAATTTCCTTCATTATCTTCAAGGCCTCTGTATGAGATAGGACTGAATTCTTTCAAGGTCACCCAAAGTGCTGGGAACCCTGAAGGATTATTTTGGCACTCTGGCTCTCTTATTCTCTGAAACATCTGGCAATGTCTCAGAGTTTCATCAAATAAAATAAAACCCCACAAAATTTGTGGAAATAAAGTCATAACTGACTGCGTTTGCCAAGGCGATCATACTCACTCAAACAGTATTCAGGACAGAGATATATATCAATTATAAAATGAGACACCCGACTTCTATTTAAAATATTCTACGTATAGCCCACTGGTGTTTATTTGTCTTAGTCAAAGCTGACATAAGTCTGCTCTCCTAACTTCTGTATTAGATGTAAAATTGAATTTAAAAACTTTACCCAGGTTAAGTCCACTGTTATCAACTCTAAATAAAACTTCTTCCTACTAGTAACACCTTGGCTTCTTTTGTTCTTATGATTTTATTAATTTATTCAAAGTTACTTGGACATTATTTAACAATCTTGTGGTCGAACATTCATTTCCATGAAAATAAAAACTATGTCACTTTCCTAAAGAGAGATATTTACAAAAAAAAAGGTATTTTCCTACTTGCTGAGAAAAATGATTTTATTACATATAACATCCCCAAAGAGATAAAATTCATTTATAATTTTAAGAAATTATAAATTTTTATTTATTTATTTTTAAAGATTTTATTTATTTATTTTTAGATAGAGGGGAAAGGGAGGGAGAAAGAGAAGAAAAACATCAATGTGTGGTTGCCTCTCATGCGCCCCCCACCGGGGACCCAGCCCACAACCCAGGCACATGCCCTGACTGGGAATCAAACTGGCGACCCCTTGGTTTGCAGGCCCACACAATGAGCCACAGCAGCCATGGCAGAAATTATAATTTGTTAAAGGCTAAGTTAAATACACAGTCACTGGACAAGAACGGTTATAGCAGTCAGGAGGAGGACACCAGGTCAACCCTGGTGCTGCATTAAGACACTCACGTGCTCTAGACACTGTCATGACTGATTTTTAAATACCATGAGGAGAGTTTCACAGGTAGGTTTTCATAGGAGTCTAAAATATGATATTAACACTACTACATCGTGGTTCGGTTAAAAAAGCAGTCAGGAGGGCAAAGTTCTGAGAAGCTGGAGCAAGAGAGGTTCAGAAAACAAATGTAAAAATCTAAACCTAACACAGCATGACCTTGATAAACATCTTGGTGCTACCTAATTTAGGTCCTTCCCCCAGATGCCAAATGATTAGTTATATTTGCAATTATATCGGCACCCAAGAAATGAGATTATAAAACACAATTATAAAAACAAAGAAAAATCTACCACTGCTTAAAATATTCCTAACACTCCTTCCTGGTTTGTGAAGAGAAAGTTTTAAACATTAGACATCTTAAGGTCTACTGCCAAATTTCAGAATATATTTTAATATAAAATTTTAATAACCAAGAAGCTAGAAGGCAAACAAAACAAAAAGCCAAATGCCTTGCAGAAACATCAAGACAACATCAAAATGCTGTGAGGCAGGTTACAGAATTAAGGTCAACCACACAATTTTGATAATCAAACAACAGTACAGAAAAGTTCACCCACGTGACAGCACTTACTGTGAGAACCCTTTGCTTTTTCAGTTGTGCTTGTTCAACGTCACCGCACAACACTAACTAGCTCTACAGAGCACCCTAACAGCCCACCCCTGCCTTTATCTGAATTCAAAGCACACAACTATGATAGAGATATGGACCTGTTTATAGATAAAAAGTCAGACATTCAATTGTACAAGAACCAAAAGGTTAGATTAAAAAGAAAACACTACCTGAGTTTTTTAAATCCATTAGAAATAGAGTTTATTGGTAAAAAGAAGCAACACACCATCAAATATGATGCCAATTTCTTATTCCAATGGACTAAATGAGAAAAAACAAACAAAAAGAAAACCTGGAGACAAGACGTATATAAAAGCAGAGAATTCTCATAATATGTTTGCTCAATACTCAGGACGAGCATCAGATTACTGTGTTATCACAAGAAGACGAGCCTTACCCCGTTGCTCTGAACGTGCAGTGCCGGCTTTACTTCTGACGCGCACTGTGCGAGTCTGTGCGGGCCTGTGTTGACCCTGAGTAGCATCTCGGTCTTGCTTTTGTTGGCACTAAAGAATTTAAGACATGAAGTCACAGCATTATTTTTAAAGTCACTTTAAACTAATTTGAGCAATTAAATTACTTAGGAGCTTATTATATGAAATTTGAATATTTCACCTGCCTTCTAATTGCCAAATGTTACTATGGTAAAGACACTGCAAATAAAACCTTTAAAAAGACTTGAATAGCCATGACCGGCGTGGCTCAGCGGGCTGAGTGTCGTCCCGCAAACTGAAAGGTTGCTCGGTCAACTCCTGGCCAGGGCACCTGCTTGGACTGCAGGTCAGGTGCCTGGTTGGGGGCGTGTAGGAGACAACCAAGTGATGTCTCTCTCACACATTGGTATTTCTCTCCTCCTCTTTCTCCCCCCTCCCCTCTCTCTAAAAAATAAATACATATTTAAATCATTTGTCTATTTTTACTAGAAAATTCAGAGCTAGTTATAAATCAAACTATTTTAGATACTTGATGGATTTAGACAGGATAAAAACTTAGTTTGAAGAGCTGTGAGCTCTCCCCATAACTATTTTTGCTCAACATGAAAATCTACATACCACACTGCCAACTTCGAAGAGCTTTTACGTATAGTAACATCATGTAATTCTCACGAGTGTGAGGTGTGCCGTTACCCTCCTTTGCCATGCAGGAAGTGTGCGCTCTGCCGCACGCCCACCGCCACTCCTCCTTACCCACACTCATCCAAACTTGCAGTTTACGGCAGCCACGTGTCCCGTCACAATTTCACATTGCAACTGTGATGACTTTCACATTGCAAAAAATGAGGCATTTTTCCCTCCTTTTCCTATTTTATGAGCCTAACTATAAACTAGTCCCTGAAAATGATTATCAGATATACTTTGTCAAGAACTTAAAAAGATATCTCTCATCAACGGATAGGAGCAGAGAAGAATCTGAAACACTTGTCCAGGCGGACTCAGACGTAACCACCCCGTCACTGGCAGGCACCTGTTCACCCACAGATAAAAGTGAGCCACTTTCGACTGCAGCAGTAACTGGTCTTCTGGGCCTGGAGTCACGGGTGCCGCAGGGCACTGCCTGGAAGGAAGTACTGCTTGGCGTGCACTGCTAAGATGCACACTCTGACTACCTCTGCCTGCTCCAACTTGGGACATCTCTGCCGGCCCCTTCCACAGCTGCAGTGACTGAGGGCCGAGCGCCGTGGGGTAAGCTGCTCGCGTTCACACCTGGCTCTCGTCTTCTGGCTTTGACTCTGGACCTGTTTTAGCCCCTCCTACCTCATTTTCTCACTCAGAGAATGGGGACAATAATATTAACTATCTCACTGGGCTGTTATAAGGATTAAGTGAGTAAAATATGTGAAGAACTCACAACAACCTCTAGCAGAGTAAACACTGTAAGTGCTATTATTATTACTCGCCGTACTTCTCTGTTAAAGAAATCTAACAAACGATTTTTTGAGGCCCATTCTTCCAGTAACACTTCATAGTTTTGTCTTAAAATAGGCCAACCATTAAAGGAAAGCAATTGTTCTTTTATTTTTAAATAGTTTTACTGAGGTATAATTGATAGATAATAATCTTCATATATTTAATGAGTACAACTTGCTAAGTTTTGGCATATGCGTACACCCATGGAACTATCACCAAAATCAAGAAAGAATAATGAATATATCCATCAATCTCAAAAGTTTTCTCAAATCCCTTTGCATTTGCTGCCATTACTACTTATGACTTTGCATTTTCTAGAACTTTATATAAGTAAAATCACAGAATTTACACATTTGGAGAGGAGTCGGCTTCTGTCTTTCAGCATAGCTTTCGTGAGAATCGTCCATGTTAGTGTACGTTTCAGTAGTCGATGGCTTTTACTGCTGAGAAGTATTTCATCGAGCAGATTATACTATAATTTGTATATTCACCAGCTGATGCGAGTTTTGGGGAACTAACAAGTAAAGTTTCTATGAACATTCATATACAAGTCTTTGCGTAAACATACATTTTAGATTCTCTTGGGTAAATACTTGGAAGTAAAATGCCTGGGCCATGTGGCAGGTACATGTTGCACTTTTTAAAGAAATTGCCAAACTGTTTTCCAAAGTGGCTGAATCAGTTCATATTCCCCACCACCAGGGTATGACAGTTCACTGGCTCGCCGACACCTGGCATCTGTCTTTTTAATTTTAGATATTCTAATGGGTATGTAATAGTATTTCCTTGTGAGGGAACCTACTGAAATGAGAGAAGATATTCACGAGTGATACATCTGATAAGTGGCTAATATCCAAATTTATAAAGAACATACAACTCAACACCAAAAAGCGCACCATCCAATTTAAAAAATGGGCAGAAGATCTATATAGAGATGGCCAATAGACACATGACAAGATGCTCAATATCACTAATCATCAGTGAGATACAAATTAAAACCACAATGAGCTATCGCCTAACACCTGTCAGAACGGCCATCACAGATAAATCAACAAAAACAAGTGCTGACAAGGACGTGGAGAACAGGGAACCCCAGCGCACTGCTGGTGGGAGTGCGGACGGTGCAGCCGCCGTGGGAACAGTTCCTAGTTTCCTCTGAAAGTTAAAAATGGAACTGTCTTTTGACCCAGCAATCCTACCTCTCAGAATATATCTGAAGAAACCCGAAACACTAATTCGAAAGAATATATGCACCCCTATGTCCATCGCCGTGTGTTATGTACAATAGCCAAGATCTGGAAAGGGCCTAAGTGCCCATCAGTAGATGAGTGGATAAAAAAGCTCTGGTACATTTACACAGTGGAATGCTACCTGTCTGTAAAAAAATGGAAGGAAGGAAGGAAGGAAGGAAGGAAGGAAGGAAGGAAGGAAGGAAGGAAGGAAGGAAGGAAGGAAGGAAGGAAGGAAGAGGGAGGGAAGAAAAAAGAAAACTTTGTAAAGTATATGATTGTTTAACCACTATGCTATACACCTAAAACAATACTGAATATAAAGTATAACTGAAAAATAAAATCTAAATTAAAAAATAGTATTTCATTGTAGTTTAGTATTTTCCTAATGATTAATGATGTTTAGATTCTTTTTATGTGCTTACTTGCCATCAGTATATCTTCTTTGGGTAAGATATTTGTCCAAATACTTTATCTACTTTTTAACTGGATTACCGTTTTCTTAATATTGAATTCTACTCCTTGTATATTCTAGATATAAGCCTTTTATAAGATAAATGATTTGCAATTATTTTCTCCCAGTTTGTTGCTGGTCTATTTGGTCTCTTAACAGTGTGTCTTGAAAAGCCAAAGTTCTTATTTTTGATGAGACCAACCTTATTAATTTTTCTTTCATAGATAGTGCTTCTCATTTCATTTTTGCCCAACCCAAGGTCAAAAACATTTTAATTTTATACAGAAGTTATTAACAGATATTTGTTCATTAGTATTTTTTCTGATCTTTTCTTGATTATTGGTTACTACTACTGAACCCTATATAAGGGTGTGCTCCATAAACAATCTTTATTTTACATATTTCTGGCTTTCATCCTCAACACCATGCAATGCTACACAGTACCATGCAATGAATACTTACTGAGTACATCAACCCACAGTGAGAAATCCATCACTATTACACAGATACAAAACTATACTTTAATACCACGAGCATTTTTTCCTCTTGGTGAGTAATTATCCTATTTTTTTCAGTAGGTAAGATAGCATGAACCACTGACTAAAACTCAAGTTTGAAATTCCCAATCTTTCACGGTAACACCTTTTCCAAATTTTAATGTAAAAAACATTTATTGAGTACCTATTATATAGAGATTACTCAGCTAGATATGCATGGAGTTACAGAAGTGTGAATGACAATGGTTACCCAACAAGGTAACAGGCATTTAATGCACGTTATTTTTAATCTTTAATTTAAAGATGAGGTAAATGGAATTCTATGCAGCAGAAAGAAAGAAGGAGCTCCTTCCCTTTGCAATATCATGGATGCAACTGGAAAGCATTATGCTAAGCGAAATAAGCCAGGCGGTGAAAGACAAATACCATATGATCTCACCTTTAACAGGAACTTAAACAACAAAACAAACAAGCAAAATATAGTCAAAGACACTGAAATAGAGGACAGGCTGACAGTGACCAGAGGGAAAAGAAGAGGGAATTTCAAGGGAGAATGGGAAGGGTTTACAGGAACAAATATAAAGGATACACGGACAAAAACTGGGGGGGGGAGGGGTGGAAATGGGAGGGAGGTGGGGAGAGATGGGTGGGTGGGCTGGAATGGGAGTAAAAGGCAGAAAACTGTACTTGAACAATGATTAAAATAAAAAATAAAAATAAAGATGAGGTCACTAAGGCTTAGAAAAAGGTAAGTAGTATGTTCAAGGTCATGGCAGGAAATGAAACAAGCTAAGACTCATCTCCAGGCTTAAACAGAGGATTCATGATGTGATGATTCTGACTCAAAAACACGCTCTTGAGAGCGTGCCACGCCCAGGCAATATTGTTACCGTTCTCATTTTGAATGAAGTATAAGTGCTACTGATTCGGCACCTGAGGAAAATCTTCTTCTGCTACTGACAATTTAACATCATTTTCTTGTGATGCCAGACATGTTGTGGAAAGAGCAAGATGCGAATCGGGATGCAACTCCAATTCTTTCAAACTCATTGGACCATGACTAGCACATGAATCTTCATCACTGTCACCTGTTTTCAAACATATAAATAAAACGTTAAAATAAATTGTTTCATTTTACTTAGACAAAGCACAAAAAATTGGCCAAAATTATCAATATTTCTTACCTGAATTAGAAAAAGCTACCAAACACCTGGTAGCAAGCCTTCACTGCAATTAAAACCACAGCTTCTAGAGAATGCAGAAAGTGCTCTGCTCACACAGATCTGTGGGGCACTTTAAGACTGCAGCCAACAGCCTGCTCATGCAGTCTACACCCAGCCCTTACTCCTACACACCCACTCCTAGCACTCCAGCTCACCTTTCTGTCTTTGGGAGTCATCACAGTACTTCTCATCTAAAATGTAGTCTTAAAGCAAGGGGCCATTTCCTGGCTACAAAGCGCTTAGCTCTGATTAAGTTAACCCTTTTCCTCATCCCAATGGCATCTCAATCAAATCAATGAAAAGAAGATAGTAAGAGCAATAAGATATTATTTACCTAATAATATATCACTGTGCATTTATCTTACACTTTCTACTCTGAGCACTTTCACATATATTATCTCATTAAAACTGACTCTCCAAATCACTGCATAAGGTCAGCAGGCCAGATGATACTGTAACTGTCTTCCATTGGCAAAGCTGAGTCACAGGGAAGTTAACTGTCCAAAAATCAGAGAGCCAGCAAAAGGTACAAAGAAATCAAAACCCTCATCTTACAACTCCAATTCACTATGCTTTATTTCACATTCTTGCTAACACATTTCTAAGAAAAATCCTGCTTTTCCTAATTACTGGCCATTTTTTAAATATAGCACAGTACAGTCTACTTCATGTTAATCAATAGAAACACAGGGCGGGGCTAAAGCAGGTTTACAGTTCTGAGTATGCAAAACATTCTCACATTATTCTCGCATGATCACCTTAATCATTTTACTTTCCGCACAAACCATTGCAAACCTACTTTTTCCCCACCTGCAGGCATGAAGCATTATACATACACAATTTACTATGTTAAATAAACTAATATTTTGAAGAACTAATTTTTTCCATTTAAAAGTAGTCTGTTGATAATTTCTTAGGTTTGGCAAATAATCATCCTCTAATATTTTTTGTTCATTTATACTTGTGGGTAGGTCTCACAAAAAGCAAAAGACATACATTGAGTTTTAAGTTTTTGTGTGTATTAAATATTTTTTATTTTTGATTTAATCTTTATTGTATTTTCCCATTTCTATTTAATCCCCTTATACCCCCACCCTCTGAGTTTTAAGTTTTACCTTTTAATCTATACAAAACAATTTCTCAACATTATTACCTATTTTATTCTCATTAAATTATCTACAATAACATAAAGTTAATTTATATAATGGTTATAATATTCATCACTCAGAGTAACTATTGTTTCAGGCCTTATATGGGCCTCTTGTATTCATTATACTTCTTTCTATTCCTATGTCACTTTCCCGACATTTTCTTAAGACTGGCAAATGAATTAAGATAAAAGAATTAGCACATATATATATTTTTAAAGATTTTATTTATTTCTTCTCAAAGAGCGGGAAGGGAGGGAAAAAGAGAGGGAGAGAAACATCAATGTGTGGTTACCTCTCTCACACTTCCCATGGGAACCTGGCCCACAACCCAGGCATGTGCCCTGACTGGGAATTGAACTGGTGACACTTTGGTTTGCAGGCAGGCACTCAATCCACTGAGCCACACCAGCCAGGGCAGCACATATAATATTAAAGGAGAAAAGACTGAAAACTTTGCACTAATCATATGGTTATATACCTAGAAAACCCAAGAGACTCTAGTGAGGGGAAAAAACTCTATTACAATGAATAAGAGAACTTGGAAATGTGACTGGATACTAGATAAATTATGTGAAATGATCGGCTTTTCTCTATAGAAAAATAACCCTTTATTATTGTGACAAGAACTATAAAATAATTAAGAATAAAATTACTTAAAAGGTATAGAATTCAAATAAAAATTATAAAATTTAATGGAAGAACACAAAATAAGAACTGAACAAATAGTAAAATATACCACAAAAACATAAATTTCCCCTAATATTAATACAAAAATTAGTACAATTCTAAATAGGATAATTTTAATTGAAAATTTTAGAGTTTGTATGGAAGAATAAATGCCTGAGAATAGCCAAGAAAAGTATAAAAATTATTTTAAAAAGGGAAACATGCCTTACCAGATAATAACAGAATGTGCCACGAAGACATAGTAATGAAATATATTTTTAGATCACAAAGAATGTTTTAGATCTAGAATAAAGAATCCAGAAAATTATTCCTACATCTATGGGCATTTAACATAAAAATTGGTTAATATTAATATTTCCATTCAGTAGGAAAAAGATAGCTTACATAGTAATTGATGCTGACACAACTGGCTATTTATCTGGAAGAAAACCAAACTGAATTTCTACTTTACACCATTTGCAAAAATAAATTCCAATTAGACTTCAAATATAAATATATACTAAATAATGGAAATCTTGCAAAAAAAAATCTAGGAGACTATACGCAGAAGCTTGTGTGAGGGGAAACTTAGCCAAGCCATGAAAACTCAAAAAATATAAAAGACAGAAATAACTATATAAAAAATATATAAATTATACAGCAAAGAAAGATCATATATAATGCCAATGAACAAAGTATAAATTTGGAAAAAGGAATTTGTACTACAGATGACAGAAAACACCTAAAATATAGAAAAATCACAAGAAAAATGTAAAACCTAACAGATGGGGAAATACCTTATGAAGGTAATTTATAAAAGAGCAAATTCACACGGCCGACAAACATGAAAAGACGTATAAATGCACCAGGAGTCAGAGACATATACTTATATTTCAAGTGACCCAGACAGAAAGAGTAATGTACACAATTTCTGGAGGAGATGCAGGGAAAAGGCTCTAATAAATTACTGATGAAAATAAACTGGTGAACTTTTAAGACAGCAACTTGGCATATCTATTTTAAAATTAAAAATATATTTGCCCTTGGACCCAGTGACTACTTCTGGGAAACTCTTCAAAGCTTATTTTGCATCTTTTTGTTACCCAACACAGCCTGAGACCCTCGGAATTAGAAGCAGTTGGTAGGGACTAGGGATTGCAGACAGGACACTTTCTGAGCACGGATAGGGAGAGGCAAAGCAAAAACAGATCAGACTCTGTAATCGAAGTTATTAAAAATCAATATAAAAGGCATGAGATTAGCCACCAGCAGAAAATATGATACTCAGGATTCATTCTTCTACAGTTAACCATTATATAAAAAGTACTTGAAACAAGATAATTCTCTCTAGGCACATTGCTCGTAGGCAACTGTGGATAGTTTCTGATTCTATTAAACACATGTAAGAAAGTACTTTTACATAAGCCAAGTATTATTGAAGATAGTAATGAGCACTATACTAATGACTTTATATGCATTCTCATTTACTACTCCTAATAACTTCATGATGTGCATACTATTTATGGTAACCAGACTCCAAGATGCCCCCTCATCCCTGCTCCTGGTACTCACACATTTATGTAGCCCCCACTATGTTATTCTAGGATAGGTCTGTGTTACTGATAGCATGTGGCATCAGTGACGGCATGCTCACTTCTGAGATTCGGCAATAAAAGACATCGGAGCTTCCACCTGGTTTGCTCACTTTCTCCCAGATCATCTGCGCTGGGGGAAGCCGGCTGCGACATCATCAGCGCTACAGAAAGGTTCATGCAGTGAGGAACTGAGGCCTGTTGCCAGTAGCCACATGAGCTTGGAAAACAGACCTTCCAGCCCCAGTCGAAGCCTTCGGGTGACCTCTGCTGCAACCAACAGTTCGACTGCAGCCTCATGAGAGGTCCTGGGAAGCAGCCAGCGAAGCCCTCCCAGATTCAGGACTTTCAGAACTGTGCGAGATAATAAATGTCTGCTCTTCAGCTGCTAAACTCTGAGATCGTCCGTTATATAGCAAGAGATAACTAATACACTAATATCATCCCCATTTGATAGATGAAGAAACTTGGGTTCAAAGATATTATTTGCCTCAAAATACAGAAAAGTAGAATTCAAACTGGTATCTGAAACTTCAAAAGCCCAAATTCTTAGCCATTCTGCTATAATGCCTAATCTATATACTCAATCTTATGCCACATAACTTATTTTTTCCAATTAAATCAAACCAATATCTACAGTGTATGCCTACTATTAAAAATGCACTGCACTGTAGGTAATCTGTTAGTCCCTATCACAGGTACAAGAAGGGCTGAACAGGGTATGTTCTTGTGGATTCTATTCTGTAACAATTTAACAAGCGCTTAGTTGCTCTTGGGTACCTATCAGCTCTCAAGCGATCTGCGAGAGCCATCTAGCGTCAATTCTGTTTAACTGCAATCTGCACAGATAGCTGGATACAAATATCACAATTTGTTTCTTTAATCCTACTAATTTTGAATATTTTAAAAGAACAGAAACATTTAATGCCCTTATTATATACACAAAATGATAATTCCAGTCTTACTTTACATTAATTCCCATGGAAAATTCGGTCTTGAATTTCTTTGAATATCATGTGTTTGCTCAGTATTACAACTGAGACTTCAGCCCTGGCTGGCGTGGCCCAGTGGTTTGAGCATCAGGCTGTAAACCAACAGTTCAATTCCCAGTCAAGACACATGCCTGGGTTTGGGCCAGCTGATCAATATTTCTCTCACACACTGATGTTTCTCTCCCTGTCTTTCTCCCTCCCTTACCTTCTCTCTAAAAATTAAACAAAATCTAAAAAACAAAAAACCTCTGAGACTTTAAGTACTCTATACCAATGCTTTTCTAACTTCAGGCATTTCTTTTTCAGATTTCTAGAAAATCTGCACACTTCCAGAAGTTTCTTTGCTTAAGAAAATGAAATAAATGGGGATGGAAAAAGTTAAATGAGAACATTGTTGATCCTCATTAATTCAAAGACCCCATATCTGCAAACTCACCTACTTGATAACATTAGGCTGTAACCCCCAAATCAATACTTGCAGCACCTCAGTCACTTGACAGTCACATGCAGCAGGTGCGGAGAAGTGCAAAACCTGAAGGGTGCTACATGCGCCAGCACCAGCTGAGGCTGAACGCTCCACCTCCTTCTCAGCTCTGCCGTGGTGTCCGTTCTACTATTTAGTGATGTGTTTTCCCATTCTTGTGCATTCTGTTGATGATTCTGCCGTTTAAAACGGCCCCCAAACACAGTGCTAAAGTGCCCTGCAGTATTTACAAGTGCAAGAAGGCTGTGATGGGCCTTACAGAAAAAAAATGTGTGTCACAGTGCTGTGGGCCATGAGTGCAATGTTAAAATCAAAAATATATATTAAATAGGAATCTTTAAATAGAAACACATATAAAACAAGGTTATGTACTGATCAACTGACAAAAAGTGTTGTAATCCAAGGTTCACAGGAACCTAACTCTGTATTTTCCCTAAGAGCCACAGTTCAGTATTTGGTAATTCAGTGTTCCTGGTGACTATACGAACGTAAGTACGGCAGATAATGAGAATCAACTATGCTAGTGATTGGTATTCTCTATTCTATTCTGATACCCAAAGTGTAATAGCAGAAACTTTCATGATGAAGTTCTGAAACAGTCCTGAGTGCACTTAGCCCTGAGTCAGAAATTCAAACAGCACAAAGAGTAAATGTCTATAGTGTCATCTAACTTAACCTTGTCTTAAAATCTGCTAGGTCACAGTTTTGATGTGCGAGTTATAATTTTCATGTTAAAATCAATATATCACCATTAAAAAATTTTAAGTGTACATATGCATATTACCAAAATTATTTCATGAACCTCATGTGCCTACTGATAAATGAGTTACGTTTGGAGAAACACGGCTGTATACAACACAGAAAAAGGTATTACCAAACTTTTCAATTATGAAGACCCTTTTTAAAAAGGAAATCTTGCAAGTCCCCACCCGAAAATAGTTATGCTTCTCTCAGTTCAGATTAGGAACACTACAACAGATTATAATATGAAACAGAATACAGCATTCAACATGGAACAGTACAAAGAAAGTTATGACGGGATTCACGTGAATAGTCTAATAGACACACATGAAGAAGCAGTATTTTGGTGCATACCTGTAACTGTGTCAAACTGCTGAGACAAAGGCTTAAGAGCACACTTCTGATCCAAAGACTCAGCTTTAGCAACAAGCTGTTGCTTGTAGACAGGATGTCCCGTTAAGGTCTCTGCGGCTGCTGCTGCTGTCAGCCTGGGCCTCTGTCCTTCACCCAGACTGCCTTCCAAGTCCTGTGAAAAGTAGAAACAATCGTTAAAACCATTATATTAAAATCAAGTCAAAACAGGAAATATTTAACACCATGTGTGATCCACACCACTTGACGACTTAAAGGTATTTCAGAGAGTGCTCATTATGCCACAGACAGCCCACATGAAAGACAGGTCTGAACAGTGAGTTCAGTGAGGCATCTAGCCACAGGCTTTCATTTTATATCTCATTATTTTATTAAGTTAAATAACCATTATCTATTTCCCCAATCTTCCAATTAGATGCCAATAAAACACACATAAGAAAAATTTTATAATTTAAAACACTAAACACTAAAACATATTACATATGGTTCAAAAAGCTTAAAATTAGAACAGAAAATTTATCTCTCATTCTTCATTAATAAAACTTGTCTAAAGTTGTTAGTGTAAACTTTATAATTAAAGAACTGATAAGAGTATACCTTAAAAGATAAAAAGGTTACCCCTACCAAATAATTACATTTTTCCTAAGTATGCAGATTAAAGGAGACTATATTTAACCTTATTTAATAAAGTTCTTTCCCTGGGAAAGTATAATAGTAAAAAAAAGTACAAATATGTTTCTTTATCAAATTAATGAAATAAACTACTTTAAAAAAATTAAGACTTCTATTTTCTGTCTATTAAAAATTAGATACCTAATAATTACCGCATTTTGTGACTTGGAGATATTCTAATTAATAAGTTTATTACTCAAGAACGGAATAAAAATTCCAGTATCTAAAAGCTCTAATGTTTTTCATTTAAAAGGAGTTTAATTTTAACTAAATGGGATTTTTTTACTAGAATATATGAAGAACTCACTAATGAAAGATCTTTGATTATTTTACTGACTACAAAATAAAACCTAACTTCTTAGCTCAGCAGTTAAGGTTTTCAACAGCTTGTGCTAATTCTCCTCTGTGCACTTCCAGCTCCCCCAGTCCCCTAATCTGACTCTTCTTTAGGGACGTCAGTTGCCTTCACACCCTTTAAATAGAAAAAGATCGTTTTGCAATTAATGTGAAATTCTTGAAGATTCTTGTGCAAAGTCTAGAAAGATGGCAGATACATTTTCTCTAGAAATGAATTAGAAATATTTTGCAGTGCCTATATTACTCTACCACTACCATATAAAATGTTGTGCAAAATACACTACCTTTTCTATTTAAATCAGTTTTCTAGAGTACTTGTAACTGCTGACACCTCAGGACTCTATGACTACTGAAGACTTACCTTGCCTATTCACAAAATACTCTAGTCACATAAGCATCATTTTTGTATCATACTCAAAGCTTATCTTTTTTTTACCCTCACCCAAGGACATTCATTCTTTCATTGTTTCTAGAGAGAAAGGAAGGCAGAGAGAGAAATAAAAACATCAGCGCAAGAGAGAAACATCAATTGGTTGCCCTCCTGTATGCGTCCCAACCAGGGATCGAACCCCAACCTGCATATGTGTCCTGACCAGGAATCGAACCCACGACCTTTGAGTCTACAGACAACACTCCAACCAAGCCACGCCGGCCAGGGCTATCCTCAAAGCTTAGATTCATGCAATTCTGTGATCTATAGTAATTAACGTGTCTAGCCCAAATACATAAATGTACAAATCACCGTTTTGCCCTAAGATTGCTCTTGCTGATATGAAACTCCCTCTGGGCCAAGGAGTTTTAAGCACAAAAAAAAAGTTCCACTATTTTCTTACCAAAGCAATATTTTAACATGTAAGTGTATCATTATTACTAGTTCCTATTATAAACAAATACTAAATAGTTCTGTACACACATGAAAATATGTCAAATGTCACTGTTAATCAGATTCATGAAAATTTAAGATTAAGAACACCATCTTAATCAAGGGCTAGGGGCTGCAAGAGTGGGGAGATGCAGTTTAAGGGCACAAACTCAAACTAGTAGGTGGGTAAGTTCTGGAGATCTAACACACAGCACAGTGAATATCAACAATACTGCATTATAAACCTCAAAGTTTCCAAGAGACTAGATCTTGATTGTTCCCATCGCAAAAAGTAAATGACAACTCTGTGACATGATACGGGTGTCAGCTAATCTACTGCAATATATGTTAACGCATCACATTTTTAGCACAGTTGTACACCTTAGACTTGCCCAATGGTAGATGTCAATTATATCTCAATAAAACTGTTAAAAACAAGAACACCATCTGTCAAAATGGGAAAAGAGCCTCATTTAATTAGAAAGCAATTTATTAGTACCTACTGAAATTATAAATGCTTGTACCTTTTGGACCAGCAATTCTACCTCTTATGTGATCTAGAGAAATAATTCCTCATTAGTGCAAAACAGGAGTTTCTTCTTATAATTTGAATAGAATGTCAATAGAATAATTAGATTATGGCATATGATGTATATACTGTAGATTAAAAGAATATGGTAGATCTTCAGAATTTACAGTTAAATTTAAAAACCAGGCTACAGAATGACACATGTGCACATCACAAACATTTGCACATGCATGCGCACACATACGCAGGGGAGGAGATCCTTAGAAACCGATTGGAGAGGGTCAACTCCCACTCCTGGTCTTCTGGCTCGGCCAGGACTGCACACTAACAAAGGCTACCATGCCCTCATCCCCGAGTTGACTTTAGAGTAACTACAGAAATGAGAAGAAACTATGGATTCTGAAATTTAAGTAAAAATCGTGAAAGCCCCTGGGAAAGACTGACAGCTACCTGCCCGGGTAAGTGTGTGAAGAAGAGGGGCTGAATCATGAGGAGGAAGGCGGCTGGAGAGGTTTTAGTGGGAAGAATGACTGGAGCAAGGCGCTTGCTTCTCTCCAACCAACCTGATGTCGCTGCTTGCCCCCTGGCCACAAAGGTCTCGGCAAAAACCCAGGCTGAGACGCCAGTAGCCCCGAGTAACCTCAGGGAGCACAAGGGCCCAACTGGGGTAAAAAGTCACAGGTCAAATCTGACCAAGAACCCACGGACATTTATTCCTTCACCCTTTTTCCCTCCAAAGCCCACGACTATATTACAAAACCTCCACACTCCTTCTTAAATATCTAAGCTTGCGACTGCCTTGCCCAAAAATATCATAACGGGCTCCACAGTGCCCAAACCTTTCCATGGCCTAAAAGGTTCTCTAGGATTATCTGGTTCAACCTACATTTCTAGACTGATATCTCTATCTATAGCTCTAGCCATGCTGAGATTTTCAACACCTTCTAATTATGCCCTAATCTTTCTTGGCTCTTGTCCCTTAACACTGGTCCACAACCCTTTTGGCAGCAGGGACTGGTTTCATGACAATTTTTCCATGGACCAGAGTGTGAGGGATAGATTTGGGATGGTTCAAGCACATTACATTCAAGCTCACCTCCTGCTATACGGTCCAGTTCCTAAAAGACCCGGACCAGTACCAGTCCGCGGCCCAGAGGTTGGGACCTCTGCCTTAACACATGCTATTTCGGCTTCCAAAATGTCCTTCCCCTTCACTGCTAGCTAGAAAAATTCTATTGGGTCTTTAAAAACCCACATCAATATCATACCCTGTATAAAAGGTCATCAGACTTCAAGCAGAGTTTTCTGTTCTCTGAGCTCACACACACCTGTAAATACAGCTGTATGACCAGTGACCGCACTGCACAGTGGTTGTTTAAGTCCTTTGTCCCCTGTATGACTGTCATCTACTTTTAGGCAGAAGTCCTGCCTCACTTATTTAACTTTCCCGAGGTTGTGTCTGGCATACAGTAGATAGTCAGTAAATAGTTATGGAAAGAAAAAATGAATGAATCACTTGAAAGGGCTTCAGTTTTTTTTAGCTGTAGAACTAGAGGGTTGGAACAGATTGCCCAAATTCCTTTCAGCTGTAAAACTGTGTACCGTAATTCTATGGTTGCAGGTTCAAGTTACTACAAGGATGATCTCTGAATAAACTGAAGTAGTAGCATACTTTAGCTAAAAGTAGGAATATTTCATTATTTTTTCCTGTATGTAGATCTAACAACAAAAAAATTACAGTTAAAAAGTACCTCTAAATGACTGACACCTTGCTGTGAAACTAATGGTTCCTGGCTCTCTTTAGCAAAAAGAGAGAGAGCTGCATCTCCACAGAATGCCTTACGCGGCATTCTAATCACTTGTCCTTCACTGGGCGGGTCATCTTCCTGAATGAAATACAAAGACAATAATACAACTAAAAAAATGCTATCAAACCACGGGGTTTTTCTCAATTTATGATTAATAAAACTTGGTCACCATGAAAATGGGCATATTAGCACTTTATGGAAAGAAGATGGACTCTTTTTTTCATTTAGTTCTCATTCCCATTCAACTAGACTAAAAATCTTCTATGTGTGCCTCAAATATAAACAATAATATTAGGTAATTTGGCTCCATTTAAACTGGAGATTTAGTATAAAAAAACACATAAAAATTAAACCCTCTGTCACGAAACTGAGTTACAATGATTCACAAATGTTTTCTATTTTGGCCCCCATGATTTCCTGCTCCCTATTTACGCAGGACACAAAGCAATGCCATGGCGTGGCAAGGCAGCAAAGCACTGCGGCACTGTGGGAACCTGCGCCGCAGGCAAAGGTGAAAACTGCAGAAGTGGGCTAAGGCGCCTGTAAGACCTTCCACTGTTCTCCCTTGCCTCGGTGCCGATCTCTGGTACTTGGCGGAGCAGATAACTGCAGGCCCTCACTGGAACACCCCGCTTGGGCTTCCTGGTGCCGCAAAACAGAACTCTCCAAAATGAGGGACAGTGTGGGCCTCAGAGCCAGAGAAACTGGATTCTCTTGTAAATATAAGTATTAACATGATTTTAAATTACATTCATATTTTTTACTTAAATAAAGTTTATTAACTCTGGATTACAAGTCCTTATACCCCAGTCTTATATAGATAAATACTGGTACAGGACTTCAAGTCATTCCCAGTTTTTCAAGATTGTACTTTCACATATGACTTTATTATGAATTTGTAGCATACCTGATTTAGGCTTAGTAAAAATATCAAAATTAGAATTTAGTTTCAAATGTAGAAAAAGAAAGATGTTCTAATTTAGTCCTGGTTCAGTTTAGCTACTTACTTTGAACAAACTTAAACACGCTTTGGCACCATGATAAAGTTCTAAGAATGGATCAAGATGACATAATGACATATTAAGTAGGCCAAAGGTTAGTATAGTGCTTCTCTGAAAATTCTCATTTATGACTTCCCTCCATTTATTTTATAAATTATGTCTATAAAAATATAATTTTTAAATGCCATGTTTTTCTTTTATAGAGCTGGGTAATGACTAGGAAGAGTTAGTGCCCCTGGGTCCTATTTCAGTAATTTTTTTAAGCCACTGGATTCAATTATGTTTAGTACCAAGAATTATAATCATGGTTAGGGAAAAACAACAAATGTATTATAAGAGAATTGGTTTAAATAGCTAAGGTCCTGCCTGAAATATTGTAAAGGTGACATAATCAGGTGACAGTTTTCACTGAGCTACACTTTCATTATCTAGTTACATTAACTGTATTTTTCAACTACTGGAGACACAGAAGTTAATAATTTTCTTTTCATTCTCACAATTACTATTATGAGATATATAAAAAAAGCAAACTCCTTCATGGATATTTTATTAACTTTTAGGTTCATAACTCAAATATTTCAGAAAAAACCTTGATTAATAGCAGTAAGTTCATCTATATAATCGCTTGTCAGGTGTCAATTCAATGTGAGTCAATCATTTCTTACCATATCATGGGCATCGTGCAGCGTGCTGGACAAGCTGTCACTCAGGTTTGTCAGGTGCAGTCCTCCATCTCCTAACACTAGAAATTAAAAAGTAAAAATTGAGAAAAAAGAAACTTGGTAAAATACTTGGTAAATAATCTGACCATAAAGCCATAGAACACGACTTTAAACTTACACCATAAAAATACTGGCAAAGTTCATAAATAACAAATCGCAAGTTAATCTCACCTCTTTTTTTAAAGTGCATTGTATAATAAAGATGAATTTTTGTTTCACCTACCGACTTGTCAGAAATGAAAAGAACTATATCAGCGGTTAGACTACAAAGGTGAGAAAGAGGCGCTCCCACACCATGCTGATGTAGTTAATAACCAGTCTGCCTTTCTAGAGAACATGTTCGCAATGTGTTGCCATTTTTTATTTTATCCTTTATTTTTTTAAGTTCGTTCTCTATTGTCTTTTCCCATCACCATTTACTCCCCCACAGCCTCCGCGCCCCTGTTTTAAGGCGCACACTGTGACTCGGCAGCCGGCGTGGTCCCAGGAAGCTGCGAGTGCAGGGCTGGCCCCGGGAACGTTCAGTGTGGTGTGGACACACAGCGGTCCGAATGCCCACCACTGTGGCCCGTTCTCCAGACCGCACAGCCACCGCTGAGAACCAGAGTTAGAGCTCCATGTGTCGATATGGAGCAACGTCCACAATATATTATCAGGCTAAAAAAATTCAGGTTCAAAACAGTCTGTATGGTATAATCTTCTTTTTAAAGGTCAAAGAAGCTACATACACAAATCTATTCAGTTATCTATATATGCATAGAAAATAAGACTGCAAAGGAATACCCTAATATTAAGAGTGATGTTCATTCTGGATTTAATGAGTGATATTTTACTTTCTAAGGTTTAGGTCCAGAATTGTTAACTTACACAGAGTCCATAATCTTTTTACTATACAATGATAAACCTTAAAAATTTAGTAAAAACACTTCAAATGGAAAAGTATTATTTAGGAGTTATCAAAATCTAAATATTACTTAGAAATTATCTAATCTAACCAGTGAAATGCATGTATATAAGCTAACTCACTGTTGGGAGCCACTTTTTGACTGTGGTCCAATAAAACCTCTCCTGCAGAGATGGGTCTGTCAGTGTCGGTGACGGTAATGCTCATGGTGCTCTCTGTGGTTGAGGAACCAGAACTTGGCGCTTCCACAAGGCCGGGGGCCTCGGTGCCCGCAGGGAGCGGCATGGAGGGAAGTGGCTTCGGAGGAGCAGGGTGAGCAGGGAAATCCATACTCTCAGGTTCCTCATCTTTGGCCACAGACATCACACTAGGAAGAAAAAGATATTTTGAACTTATTAGGTCACTGAAGGCCTGTATTAATTTATCTCCTTTTAGCAAAGTATTTCTATTATCTACACTACTGTAACTAATTAACAAGATTTATTTTTCCAAGATTGTTCTCATGCCTAAACACAGATCATCTTGAAAGTCCTACCATCCACGAAATGGATCTACATGGGACATATGGTACAATACTGTGAAAGTAAGCTTCTCAGGTAAGTCAAAATTCATACTGGGAAAAAATCATTTTCTATTTTATTAATAGTATGATAGATATCTTTATTTTAATCTCTCCCAAAAAATATGTTTTAAATAAATAAATTTGGTAAAAATTTTTTAAACTTAATATTTATGAAACTTCTTTCTACTGAAGTATAAAGTAGCTTGTGGTTTATAAAGCTTCATTGATCATTTCTGATGTTTTCAACAGGCCACCCAAGTCAGCTTAAGAGGAAAAGCAGTTACTAAATGTGAATATGTCTTTACATAGCTCTGGGGTGAAGTTCTTCTTGAAGAGAGTTGGGGTTCTCCTCTTCCATTGGCAGGTCTCCATCACCCCATGGCCTGGGAAGCTCTGGGCTTGATATCTTCAACTTATCAATGGAAACTTCTGACAAAGCTGGGGTAAGAGCAGCTGAAGGAGTGGGGGTAGCAGCAGGGGTCACTGTAGGAGTGTTAACAAGTGTGACAGCAGACATGTCATTTCCTAAAAATTATTTTAAAAAGAAAAGATAAAACAACTCCATACAAAGGCAAGATATATTGTTTCAGAGATCCCATAACATTTTGGCATTCAAATAATGGCAATAATAATAATAATAGCTACTAATGGAAAATCCCAAATTAATTTAGTAAAGTATAAAAAATAACCTTGAAAATACAACACTTTTAACACCACCATGAAAACTTAAAGTAGAACTTGAGGTAGCTTAAGTGTCTATTAGATTAGGTATTTTAAAAAGTGGCAACAAATTTTTTAGTTTCCATGCAAGAACAAAATGATTTTATAAAACCTAGTAAGCAACAGGTATCTGTATGCTCATCTATAAAACATTTTATAAAACAAACCATAAAACTTTATTTAATTGTTGCTATTATTAAAACTGAATTGCAGAAATAAGGTGTGTACCTTTTTCAGCAAACATTTCCTTCATAGGAAAAGCTACGTCATGGTCTGAATCACAGGGAGAAGAATCCGGAGTTCTCAGCAGCACGTGCTCCTTAGGAGGTGGGGGTGAGTGAGGAGGAGTTGGCTGCGGGGTAGCCACTGGGGTGCACACTCTTGCCTAAATTAATTAATAAAATAAGATAAATGGTGCTTCTATTCACCCAAGATTTAGATCTTCCCAAGTCCGACGTCCATGCCCTTAATAATTAATTATGCTGCCTATTTATACTAAGTTTCTACATTTCCTCACTGGATCACCCTCATGGAAGTCTATGCAGGATATGGGCAGAAAACAAACCAAAGTTAATTAGCACAGAGAAAATCATAACCCTGACAACATCTGCACTGCCTGAGTCACCAACGACCTAATAAAGCAGAGACCAAGACTATGTGCTAAATCTCTGAAGCGCTAATCACACTCCACCCAATTATACTTCATATTTGAATTCTATGGAGACTGGTGTAAATTTATGTTTTTGCCTCAAATTACTTCAAATGTTTCGCCTATATAAAATGATGTCTTTGTGATCTATAGGATCAGAAGTGACTACAAATTTCTATTTGTATAATTTCATGTTGCTATTGTGGGATTCAGAACAAGTCACCCCAAGATGTGCCTCTGTGGTACGAACACTGTTTTGAGATAAAGGCAATGTTAGCTGCTTCTGCCCCTTCCTTAATTAGGGGCCATGACCCATAATAAGAGATTATCATTACCTCTTTTGACCTACCTATACGTCAGGACAAACTACTAATTACAGAACATGTGTTCTCCTGGAGGTGACCTTCTGAAGCTTTAATGTGCCTTACCTACCTCATCCCTAACCGGGAATGTCAGAATACCTCATTCTCCCTGTCTCTAAACCTCTCATGCCTGTGGGGTCTGACTCTCATATACATGGGTCCCATACATACCTATGTATTAAACTGGGTTATTTTCTGTTGTTAATCTGCTCATATCTCTTTGATTATTAGGCCAGTGGGAAGAACTCTGAAGACACAGGAAAGTTCCTTCCTACCCCACATTGTAATAGATTAAAAACTCTACTAACATAATAAGGCTCATTAAACAAATAATAACTAAAGTGTTTAAAATATTAAGACTACCAATATCAGTTTACATAATAACCAAAAGCAACCTGTGATCATTAGCTCTATCTTGAAATTTTTTTTAAAAAAAGCTAGAAAGGATACATTTGGAACAATTGGGAAAACTCAAATATGAAATCAATATTATATATGAATGTCAAATTGTGGGCATATAATAATGGTGTGACTGAGCAGAAACTTCATTTCTCTAACACGACCCTTTTTCCTTCTTTCCTTTTGATTAAAACTGGCCTTGTACGGTCAAAGAGCACCCTGACTCACCTGCCTGTCCTTTGCACCTCCAGTCCCTTAATCGTTAAGCCCTCAGGACAATGAGGTTCTGGTCGGTGGCATCAAATAATCTTAGGAACAAAGCCTCAGGTCTGCGGACTGACCACAGACACAGAGTTTCAGTCAAATTACAGATGACATCTAGGCCTCGGTTGTGTTTCAGCTCCAGGAAGATCCCACTGACCACATCCTTGCTAAACCAGACAAAGTAACACTATGACTGATATCAGGACCAGAAACTCTGCTCAACTGCCCCCTTCCCTCGTGCTGACCAATCAACAGAGACCACAACCCTAATCTCTTGGTCCCCTATATAATCCATCCCCTAGAAGCCATTGGAGAGTCAGGTCTTAGAGCACATAGCTTATCTGTGACTCCAGGGTTGGCAACATTTCCTTAAAAATAACTTTTACTTTATTGCTGCAAACTCTGTTCAACCTTTGATTGGGCTTTGGAGGGGGGAGGGGAACATACACTTTATTTCAGCAACAATAGTATTTTGGTTATGTAAGAAAGTATCTTGTTCTTAGAAGATAATGATACTTCTTTAGCAAGTAAAGTGTCATGGTATCTACAACTTTCAAATGATTTTAAAAATATATACCATACAAAGACAGATAAAGGAAGTGTGTAAAAATGTTATCAAGTGGTAATTATGGGTAAAGGGTGTATGCTCATTGTCTCATACTTTTAATTTTTAAAATAAAATGCTGGGGGAATGTTACTACGATTGTAACAATAAGGAATCAATCTCCACCACAAACTGTGATTTTATGATACCCAATTTAAAATTTGTTCATTTTATTGTTCTTTAATAAATGTACCAAAAATTCCCCAGGACCCCGAGATATGAAAGGAGAGTCACACCTACCGGCAGGCATGTGCTACGTGTTGAAGCATCCCCAGAAACGCCTGCAGCAACCGGATCTTGCCTCTTTGCCTCTCTGTCACCCAGCATGACGGCAACGATCTCAGCAAGGGCTTCATTCACAAAGTGGCCGATCATGTCTGAGTTCACAGGAACCCCAGCATCAATGAAAAGCTGGAGGACTCCGCCGCTCGTTCCCTCCACTACAAAAGAAAAGAATTTCAAGGTGAGTGTGCAAGGATAATGCATGCAACCCACACTTGAATTCTTAAAATTTCAGAGACGCGAACATATGTGTAAAAGGGGGTGGGAGGAGAAATAAAAAAATGAAAATAAAAATCTACTTATTATGGAAGAGATTAAGATGACAATAAGGAACATTCTTTCTAAGCAAACAAAAAAGGGGAGGAGACAGACATCTGAAAATTTACTTATATGGCCTCTTCCTTACCATAGAATTTAGTGATAAAAGGATTTACATCCACACTAAATGTTCTATCTGCAAACAATCTACTTTCCAAGAATAGGCCACAGAAAACCCTGTGATGGACCTTGGCCAAAACACAAGGACCCAGTGACTAGGGGGGAACTCTGGAGAAATGGTTGCTGCTTCATAAATCTGGAGACAAACCTTTCTTCCTTCTGGTTTCAGATACTAAGTTTACAGACGAATCATCCGCAAACTTTTAGTTTAGGTGCTTGATATCATAAGCTCCAGAGATGTATTTCAAATATTCACACTGTAGCTTTATTTATAACAGCCCAAAACTAAAGACTGCAGATGTCCGTCAATGGGTAAGTGAACTATAAATCATGTCCATGCAGTGTCATGTCACTACATGCAACAACATACTTCCATACAGTGTCATGTCACTACATGCAACAACATACTTCCCTACAGTGTCATGTCACTGCATGCAACAACATACTACCAAAGCATTATGAAAAATAAGACAGACACAGTAGACTACGTGCCATACAATTACACATAGTAAAATGGTAGAGGAAGCAAAGGCACAGTGACAGAAGGCAGGTGAGTGTTTGCCGGGGCCCAGTGGGCGCGAGGAGGCTGGGAACTGACTGTAAAGTGGTGTGAGGGGACGTTGGGTGATGGGAATGGTTTCAGTGTCATGGTCATGTGGCCAGTGCATCGATACAGCCGTGTCTACTTACCAGAAGTCATCAAACTGTACACTCAGAATTGGTATTATGGCAAGTAAACTACACCTCAAAAAAGCCGTTGTAGAAGAACAGGAGGAAAAGGGGAAGGGGGTTGGAGGAGGAAGAGGAACAGGAGGAGGAAGCAGAGAATGATGTGGGCTCCAAGAAGAAAGAGGCTGGTTTATCCATTCCATGACTACTTAAACTCTCATCAAATATTAGTTAAGATCTAAGTACTAAAGGAAAAATATCCTTAACCTCAAGTAATGTATAGTCTACAGAGTGAAACAGGTATGTAAACCAATCACAATACGATGTGAAAACTACTACCACAAAGATACAGACAAAGTGCTATGGGAAATGGCAGAGAGATTGGAGTGGGAGGGATGGAGGGTGGTATAATCATCTGAATGCTGCAGTATGAAATAAGGGCTTGAGGGAGAACTTCCCTCCACGACAAAGAACTGGGAAGTGATATAGAAAATAAGAGCTTATCTTTTGTCACCCAAGGAATACCTCACCTCTAGAATATATAAATCCACAATGACCTGAATGTTTTGTCTTTTTATAACAAAGAAGTTAAAGAGATTGATTCCATTTCACTCACCAATGTCAGAAGTCAATGGTTCACTTGCCTCACTGGCTGCAATACTGATATTAGCTATGGCTTGTTGCTGGACTGGAAAGAGCCCGGAGATAATTCTTGACATTATTTCTTGTTCTACCCTAGGGCATAAAAGTTAAGGGTTCCTAAGCTTGATTGAAATGTATGCAGGTTAGACATACCACCTTTAAAAATAAGCTCTAACCATTAACACAAACATTTACTTGTGAAAGCAATCATTCTAAAAGCTGAATCTGGAGAGAAAAAAAAAAATCAAATGTATACCCTAGCAAAATAAAACACATAAAACAGATCTTCCTGTGGGAGGCAATTCATTAAATCAAATTAAAATCTTTCAGATTAGTCTAATGAAAAGTTTTACAGACCTAGTAAATTCATAAGAAGGTTTAGGTCAATGATTACCTAGCACATCATGAATCTCAAATGTTGGGTCTCTACTCTGAAAGCACATGTATAAAGCCATACAAGATCAGAGCTGGAAAAGAGATCCAGCTGCTCCCTCTTCAAGGAATAAACCCATAGCTGCAATACAGGTCAGTAGTTTTCCTCTTGAAAGGGAAAGAAAATTTATTTCCAAGGTCATTTTTAGAAAGGAGAAAGGAAGACAAAAGGGAAGAAAAGGAATACAATAGGTGACTGCTTATGTACATTATAGCAGCTAACAGACTGATTAAATTTTTTTTAAACAGTAAGGCTCACTCATAATCCCAGATTCAAGGATAAATACAGTTAGCAATTTTTAATGTTTTTTTCCAATTGTTTTCCCCTATACAAATTTATTTTAAAGTAAGTCCTTATAAACTACGGTTAAATCATTAGTATCATGATTCATTTATATACCAGTGTATTATTAGTATCTTTCAACATCATTAAATATTTTTCTAAACCTAATCTTGATAACTAACTATATTAATATTGAGTATAGTTTATTCCATAACGTCCTGAAGGTTTCTCACGGGTGAAAACAGGGATGAAAACAGTTCAGGAGTTTACGTGAGTAGCGACCGGAACAGTGCTGTTTGTAACAAGCGGTAAATCTGTGGAGTCAGCTACGGCCTGGTGGCAGCACTGTCATTATTTCCTTAGCATACATTTCTAGGAGTAAATCCCTGGATTGAAGAACATGCCCATTTTTAAGGCTTTGTTACTTAACAATAGTCTCTTCTGCCATAATAACAATTTAAGTACAAATATTTAAGGACAGAAGTAATACCTCCAACAATCAAACCCTAAGCATCACATCAAATAATTCCCAGTAACTATAGAAAAGGAAAAAAGTTAATAAAAGACAAGAAAGATTTTAACCAAAACTAATACTTTCCATTTATATTGCTACTATGATTCTGTTAACATAAACACCACTGTAAACTTACCACTGAATTAAACTATTTTCCAATGTTTCTTTTCTCTGAATGACTTTATCCAGAATATCAGCAGTGGGCTGAAGAGTAGAAGCAACTGGCGGAAACGGAGGACCATTATATTTTCTAGGAGCAACCTGAACATTTCTATTGAACTCCAGAACTGGTTCAGAGTATTCTGGAATTTCATCACATTGTTCCTCTTCCTGGTAATAAAAGAACCCAAAACTATTACATTCACATACCTGCTCAACATTTGCTGAGTAACAAGAACAGGCAGGGAACTCACGCAGATGGATTAAGCAACACTTGAAAGTCAACAGCGTTTCAGTGAGGTCGACCCCATTACTTAGAACGCGCACGCGTGTCTCTCACATGGAAGAATACTGGCAGAAACGGTTTCTAAGATTCGTTACCTGTACGACATCAAGCACTTCATCAAAGTTAGTTCCTGGAAACTTCACCTCTTCTTCATCTACCTTCGTAAATTCTGGAGTCTAAGAAAACATTTTCAGAAAAGTTTTTGTTGTGCTTAATATCTTTTTATTTATACATTATTTATAATACTTCTACCCATAGCATAAGCCTGTGATACTTGGTCCTATTTTTTAATTTTAATATATGGTTCAGAATTTATTTAATTACTAAGTGAAATCCAAGCTAGTCCCAAAACCATTAGGTTCTCATTTCAATAGTTACAAAAAAATTAAATATAAGTTTTTCTGTCAAGGAGTCCCTCAGAATGCAACATGAGTCAGATTGCTATCATGGTGTCTTCACTCCTAGAATCAAGATAAAGTGTTTGTCTGTGTAGATATGTAAGTATACACATACAAACACAGAAGGACAGAGAATCAAATAATTTAGAAAGATAAACAAAATAGTTATTTTACAAATTTAGTCTCTAGGCCTTACTATATGTAACCTAGCCACCTAAAACCACAATAGTCTCTTCCTGAGAGCAGAACAATAAAGAGCCCAAAAATTACTATTTGTAATTATATATGTTTTAATAAACTTCTGGTGAAAAAAATTACTGGTGAAAAAATTAAATTAGGCACAAATAATTTAGGGTCAGTTCCATTTTACTTTTTTTTTAATTTAATTTTTATTTTTTATGCTGTTAAGAGTTGCTCCTGCTCTCTCTCCCTTTCCCTGCGGCCACCCCGCCCGTCTTGCTTCCCTCCACAAGGCAATCCCCACGTTGTTGTCCTTGTCCATGTCTGGGGCTGTGTACAAACGTTCTCCGGTTAATCCCTCCACTGTCCTTCATCCTGCCTCCCCTCAGCCTTGCTGGCAGCTGTCAGTCTGTTTTATGTATCAAAGCTTCTGTTACTATTTTGCTTGAGATTCCCAATTATGAAAAATTGTTGGTGTTCTCTCCTTCTCCTTAAGACTTTATCCTTGACCAAATTTACTTATAATAGATGAAATGTGGGAAAAATTAACAGTACTATTTTGATATATAGTAAAGTCATAGTTTCTTCACTCAGTAGCAAAAAAGTACTAGAAGGAAATGCATAATTTTGTATAGTATCAATAGTATAATGGCAAAATAACATCCCAAACAAAAACTCCAATCATCACTATAAAATTCACATTCAGAAAAACTATATTTAGTTCGCATTTAAATCAAGATTCTTCTCCAAAGAAACAGAATTTCTTTCTTCACATAGGAGAGTCTTACGACTTCAGTGACCAAAAAGTTACGCTAGGGATTATCACTTTTAAAATGCTTATAAATATAAGAATCTTAAAATTTCTTTTTCAAATTCATTAGTAATTCCATATTCATTCTGAATCTTCTCCTTGAAACCTAAATTATTATAATAAATTCTAATTATAATGAAAGACTTTGCAGGGAATAAAAGTTAAAATCTATAATGATAGAATAACAATAAGTTTTTTAAAAAAATTCTGTCTAGATGGAAAAATCTATAGTGAGACATTACTTAAAACTATGTAATAAGTTTCTGAACAATACCTGCACCCAGGTACTCAGCGGAGGCGTAGATGCCTGTCTGGGTCTGGGTGGAAATGGACTGGTGACCTCGCTTCCCTCTGAAATGCTGTCAATGTCCACACTGGGCAACACCTACAACGGAGCACAACATCTAGCTTCTCGGGCACCACGTTGAGTCAAATACACGTTAATCTATATATACCAATGACATATATTTAACTTCTTATTGCAAAGTCAATGGATAACAATTTTTTAATTATTATCCATTGGAGGATAATTTACAAAATTTGGAAAATATGGGGGAACAACAAAATCCTACTATCTTAAAAAAACTTCATATTCACTATTCCCTTTATCTTTTTATCATTCACTTATGCATAGCTAAAATATACTCGGTTGGCCAAAAGTCCATATGGGGGTTTTTTTCCGTAAGATAACACATTTTTTTCATTTTCACCAATAACTATTGATTTGGATATTTTGAGTATGTCAGCTATCTCCTGCATGATATAACATTGATTATTCTCAATTGTGTCTCCATTCAATTGCTTTCAACTTCCACTGATTTACCCAATAGTGGAGCATGACCCAGAGGGAGATCTCCATCTTGAGAGAAATCATGAAACTTTGCAAACCGCTCTTGACAAGTTGGATCAGTCCCAGCACCTTCTCCATACACTGCACAGATGGTTTTTTGTGTTTCAGCTGTGTTTTTACCTTTCTTGAAATAATAAAGCATAATGTGCCAAAAATGTTGCATATTTTCTTCCATCTTCAATATTAAGATGGCTACACAAATATTCACCAATTTTGATTTTTGTAAAAATTCGCACTGATATGACAACCGTTAAAATACCATCTAACAAAATTTTTTCGAATGAAGTTAAAGACAACTAAGCACTACTAGAGCCATCATACAGAAGAAAACCAAACTTTGGCCAACTCACCCCAAAAAATAACTTCATTCCTGATTTTTCAACATAATTACATCATAAGCACCTTTTCATGCTTCTGTATAGACTTTAGAATCATGTTTTTAGTGACTGTATAATATTTCAACAAATATACATGCCTCAATTATTTAATCATTTTTTGGAGCTGGTAAACATTTAGGATATGCCTAATATTTCCACTATTACATCTATATCAGTAGAAAAGAATACTTAATATATAGGGCTTATTTCCCTAAATTTTGAATCATATCATTATACTAGGTAGCCAGATACTAGATTAAATTATTGAGCCACAGGGCATGAATATTTAAGATTCTTGGTAATTACTGCCAAAATGCAATCCAAATGAGCTCTATTTACATCATCAAAAAGCATACTCAACTATAAGTTTTACCCTACTTTCACCCAAATTAGATAAAATAATTGCTTCAGCAATAACAGTTTTTAAAAGGAAGTATATTAGTTTAATTTGTATTATCTGGGTAACTACCAAGATTTAAATTATTCAATTGTTTTGTTTATAAACTATTTCTTCTTCTGTATAGTCTTATTCATGTCCTTTGAATATTTCTGGATTTGCATCTCTTTTCTTATTAATTTACGAAGGCTTTTATATTTAAAAATTAATACTTTCTAGTATATTCCTTTCATATGTTTTCATTATATGTTGATTTCCTTTTTATTTAGCATTTTAAAAATATTTAAGTTTTAGATTTTATAGATTCAAATCTATTTTTGTATCACATCTAAGTTTTCTTCTCTCATATTCAAACTTAGCTTCAACTTTGATAAAGATTCTGTGCAATTATTTTCTAATTCTTCTATATTTTTATATTTTATGGTTACGCTTTAGCTTATTATGTACTTGGAACTCATTTGCTATATGTGGTAGGAGTTCTGGAGTCTAAAACTGATCTGTTTTCCACATTGCTAACCAATTACAGCATAATTTTTTCATTCACAAGAAGACTATTTCCCACTGACTTAACCACATTACTGGCACATTCTCTTTTAAATAACCGACACGACTTCTGGATACCGTTTAAACAGGACCAGCACCAAAACACTCTTAACTAAACACTTTGTTCCTTCACATAGCAAATGATCTTTAAGTTCAAGTTAAAGATAAGGTCATTTTTTAAAATTACAATCATACTAAAATTATACATTAACTAAGGAAGAATTGACTACTTGAATATTTAATCTTCACATTTAAGTCCTTTCTCCATTCAAGTCTTCATATATATGTTTGTATAATGATTGTATTAATTATATAAGTCACAGACACTATTTTCTAAATTAGCTATAACATACTGCTCAACTGTTCCCTTTGGAACACCATCAAGCCATGTGGACATGAGTCACTGGCCTAGAAAAGGTGCTCAAAGCACACAGAGTGAAGACAGAGACATCACATGAACCAGAGTTTTACAGAACAAAGGACCCATGATGAAAGCAAAGTTTTCATACAGAAATATAATAGCTTTTTTAAGTCTCACTGGAGGATATGTTTTCACTGATTTTGGAGAGAGAAGAAAGGGAAGGGAGGGGGAAGAGAGGGAGGGAGGGAGAGAGAGACAGAGAGAAACACTGATTGATTTCCTTTTGTATGTACCCGGACCAGGGATGGAACCCACAACCTAGGTGTGTGCCCCAACCAGGAATCAAATCCACAACCTTCTGGTGCATGGGACAATGCTCCAACCAACTGAGCCATCTGAGTAGGCAAATATAATAGATTTTAAGTAGTAAAGTTAAACCAAGTATTTGGTTTTTTTTCTAAAAACCTGTTTGTGCACCATGGCATACCTGCACAGTAAGCTGAGGAGGATCCTTTTTTTCCGACTTCATTTCTACAACTGCTATGTTAGGTTTCTTTACTCCAGTTCCTGTTCTTTGAGATGACGGAGGAATAGAGGTAGTCACTGTTATAGGGTGTGGCCTGTTTACAATTACTCCAGCAGGTGGCATGGAATCACTATTACTTTGGGTTTGTCCTAAAAAGTTTAGGGGAGAAAATGAGTCAACCACTTCAGAAATAAGGGGAAAAATCTAGTGCACAACCTAGGTCTTTATGGCTGAATTCTCACATGAAAGGAAAGCACTCTCTGCAGTCACCGCTCCCTCCAGAATCCCCACTGCCAACAAAACACGTCGCCCTTTCAGCGCTAACACTTACTTGGTACACTCATGCACCGAACACTTCACGGGTTAACCTCAAAATAAGCTTATGCGGTATCAATGTCCACACCTCACAGTTAAGAGAGCAGAGGTTTAGAAACATGTAATTGGCTAAAGGTCACAACTGTAAGTTCCAAACCCAAGACTAAAATGTATTGCCTTATATTGCATTATTTTTATTCTCAAATCTTCACAGAGCAACAATGGACAGAAATAAAACCAACAATAAAATACTAATGTTTGACTACCAGTAAATAGCATGTAGACCAACTCTTTGGTGATTATCACAGCTGTGAAAAACTTGTTAGCTTTCAGTTCAAAACCCCACTTGTTTTCTACATTTCAAAGTACAGAGAGAGAGTAGCGTGTACTCCTTGAAAGCACAGACTCTGAACAGACCCAGATTGCTTGGGATTGAATCTTGACTCCATTCTAGCTATGTAGCCTCTGACAAATTAACTAGCTCCTCTGTGCCTTGGTTTCTGCATCTATAAAACTGGTTCACTACTGTGTGTTTCATAGGGTGGATTAAATAAGGTAATATATGCAAAGTGCTTAGATATATACCTGGCACACAGTAAAAACTTCCTAAATACTAGCCATTATATTAGTGGAAGGGATGTTTGAACAGACATACCATTAACCCATAATATCAAAAATAAAAAATTCTCTCCTGTTGAAAAATATTCATATTTAAATCATTCATCAAAATTACAAAAGAATAGCAATGACATTAAAAGAAAAAATAGCTAACTAGTGAGAACAAAATAATTTGATCGATTTTTACAGCGGTAAATCTGAAAGACCTCACATAAGGAAATAACCAACTATTGGCTCAGGACACACAACCTCATGACTTGACTTATCAGAGCCTAGTTTACAGGAACGTGAAAGGTACTTGAAAGTCCTTCGCCTAAAATAATAAACATGATAACATTAAAAATTCTTGAATTCCTTAATTTTATGAATGTCTATGACATCTAAACATTTTTTAAATTTCACTTCCTCTACAGCAGGGTATTATGACACCAAAAGAATGTTTCCTGTGAGCAGGCACAGGGACTCACATCAGAGACATTTAAGGCCCTACCCACAGATAAAAATAACACATAAGGAAAAAGGTGACTATCGTGTCAACACCATTTTGTAAGTTTTGCTACTGCTAACATGAATTCTAAATTTACCCATATATTTTGTTGGATCTTACCTAAGAGAATTGCCATAGGAATGAGATGGCCTTCCAGTGTACCTGAAAGAGTAGGCATTTCTCTGCTTGGGCTGAACAAGTATTGCTGATCACCAGGAGGCAGCGTAGCAACAGAATGTTGCAGTTTAGAATCTATCTTCTTGGGTTTTGTTGCATAAAAGTCAGTTTGTGTTCTAATTGACTTTACTTTAGTGCCTGTAACAATCATTGATTACAGATATTTTTCAATATTGTTTGAACATAAACTATCCAGCTATCTAGAAATACACAACTCTTCTTGACAGAAAGATCTCACTCTATACAAGGTTACAGTGACACACAGACTAGGGCTTGGCAAACTTTTTCTTAAATGGCCAGATAAGTATTTTAGTCTTCTGGGCCACGTGGTCTCAGTTGCATCAGCTCAACTCTGCCACTACAGCATGAGAGCAGCCACAGACGATACATAAATAGAGCACAGATATGCTCCAATAAAACTTTATTTACAAAACAGGCAGCTGACCTACAGATCATGGTTTTTCAACCACTGAATATAAGTAACAACTTATCCAACTGCTGTGACAGGACAGATACAAAGACCAAGAAAAAGTATTGAATAAAGGGCCCTGGATGAATAGCTCAGTTGGTTGGTTAGAGTGTCATCTTGATACGCCAAGGTTGGAGGCCTGATCCCCAGTCGGGGCACATACAAGAATCAGCCAATGGGTGCATAAATAAGTGGAACAACAAATAGATCTCTCTCTCTCTTTCTAAATAATAAAAAAAATTTGGAAGAACATTGAATCAAGTCTATTATTTCCTACTGCCTTGAAATTGTCTTTCCATCCCTAAACATTGTATAATTTGAACTGTACTTCTCACTAATAAATAGAAAGCAAAAATTAAACTTTACATATTAAACCAATACCATAAAAATGAGGCTTACCAAAAAAAATGAGGCTTCTTACCTTGAACCCGTTCTATTACTTTTGGTCTCTGTGCTTTGGACTTAGGAGACGGAGAATTGAATCTGAGATACGGTCCTTTTTTAAGAGTGCTGCGATGGCCCTGATAAACAGGTTTCCCGTAAACGTGTAACATATGGTCTTCATCTTCCATCACTGTGGTTGCTTTCAAAAAACCCTCAATACACAAAGTTATTCAACTCACCAACAAAATAGTTATAAAACACTTACCTCATTTACCTAAGGCCTCCTTTTGCCAGTTTAAGTACTATAACTAGTGTGATCTGGCCAAATATAATGTGATCATTATATCAAATGACCCTTAAATTCTGAATACAGTTTTCATGCCATACTTCTAAAGTTTTACAGTTGTCAATAGCATGAAAATTAAATATAAAAATCATCTACCCAAGAAACACGGAAGTTCTTACACTACTAAGAATATTCACAGTACCAGAAAGAAAGGTTTAAACACATTTTATATATTACATTCAAGTATAATAATATAAGTCAAGTCTTTAAGTGATTTTCTACAATTCTGAGCCTACCTACAATCATAATCAAAATGCCACTGAAAGGTAGCATTTATTGAGCATCTACTGAACGCTAAGCAATGAATTAGATACTTTATTAATCTGCTCCCAAATCTGTGTTTGGCATTAAGAAAGTTACAGCCTAGTTAGAGCAGCCAAAACATTCCCTCCATAGCACCTGGCACTATGCCTCACAGTCACTAGCACTGAACACACAGTTACTAAACTGAAAAATAAACAAAAAACATACAAATACACACACAGGACGAAATACAATTTTGAGCACCATGAACTACTAATTTGTAGACCGGATGATCTCTAGATACACCTGTCATGACTAAAACACTGTGGTTGTCAGTGTGAGATCTCAGAAGGAAGCAGTTACGTATTTTATGCAGTGATTTCTACATTATGGATATCTAAAACCCTTAATATCAATAGTTTAGAATTAATTTATATTTGTATAATCCTAACATTTTCATATTCACTTCATTATTTGTATCTTCTAAGAAAATAATAAGGCCTGGCTGGTGTGGCTCAGTGGACTGAGTGCCGGCCTGCGAACCAAAGTGGCGCCAGTTTGATTCCCAGTCAGGGCACATGCCTGGGTGGCAGGCCAGGTTCCCTGGTGTGGGGCACGTGAGACACAACCAAACATGGATGTTTCTCTCCCTCTTTTTCTCCCTCTCTTCCTCTCTGTCTAAAAATAAATAAATAAAATATTTTTAAGAAACAGAAAATAATCAGTTTTAATGCAACATTTATGCCACAAAACCAGAGTAGTATCTTACTTCTTTTCTCTCTTTCTGTAAGCTTGAGGCAGGCATGATCCTTATAGGTGGATTTCTAAAATGCTCCTCTTTTTGTTTTTGACAATGTTTTCTTGGAATTACTGTTCCAAGAAAATTATTTACTGTTTTGTCTTGTTTATTGGTTTTAAAATCTTTAATCATATTAAGAGCTTTCTTGGTCCTTTGATTCTTCTGATCAAATTTCTTTTGTTCATTATCTTTTTTTGTCAGTTCATCCTTAAAAAAACCAAGAATTAAAATAACTTAAAATCTATCCAAGCAGTAATGCTTTCACACCAAAAGTAATAGAATTTATTTTCTTCTATTATAAAAATATAATTTAGCAGTTTTAAATGCCTTATAAATAAACGATATTGGTTTATATATGAAAATTCTCAGGAAGAATGAACAAAAACCAAAACGTACTGGTGTCTTAAGGAGCGGGGTGAATGAGAAATAGATGAGGGGAAGTGGCAGGAGGGCAACGTTTCACTATAGACCTTTTTATGCTTTGTGATGACTGAACCGTATGACTGTAGAAACTGCTCAACAATTAAATGAAAAAAACAAGTTTCCAAAAGAGTGAAAAACTTTGTAATAAAACTCTGAAATATTTATAAATGAAAACTGCTTCAAGGTTTAGACAAATATATTTTGTAGAGAATCCACAGTAATAGAGTGACATATATTGCTAACTGTCTGCAGAACCAGAGCTGATCTCCAAGTCTTCTGACTTTTAGTCCAGCTTTTTTCTGCTGCATCACATAGTAGCTACCGCAAATTCTTAACATTAACAACCACATTAGAAACACTCATGTATAGTCATATTCTTAAACAATAAAGTATAAAAGTATATTTCAATATTTATTGCTATGGAAACCGAACTGACACTTCTCTTGCTACCACTGTGTATGAACATATATACACATCTTACAGTCAGGAAAAAAACACTTGTACCCCAAGAAAAAAATGATAGGGCTACCTCTCTGGTTCTGTTCCCTCAAATATATAAAATTTTAAGAATTTCCTTTAAAGTTCTGACTCACTGATAAAAATAGCTCTCCCAGACTGGACTTCAGGCAGTAAACCCAAAATGCACACAGAAATGAAGTTTTATAGAACTGTGCACTTGAAACCTATTTGCAGTAACCAATGTCATCCCAATAAGTCTGATTTAAAAAAATTAAAAATAAAAAAAAACTCCTAAATTTTTGCAATGCTAATGTCTAAAGACATGTTGTGGATGTAAGAAAGTGGCGGTTTTACCATCTGCCTAAGTTTTTCCACCTTACAAATCTTATAGGTATTTTCCCTTCAAACAACTTTGGTGTTTTTACTTTGGTAAGCCAATGCTTCTAAATCTCCTATCTTGAAACATTTTTGTAAGTATTCTTCTTTTTTCCTAAATGCTTTTGCTAGATTTTCTTTCAAGTACTCACATTCTACAATTTGCCAGACAAGAGACACAGAATAATTTATAAGATAAAGCACATAAGTAAAATGATACATATTACTAAATAAATATAATGACAGCGTGAAATTAAGAATTATAAATGGACTTATAGATATATAAAGAATATTTTGAGACTAAGTACAATACTTATAAATTAGAAAAAAATTATCTCCTGAGAATTAACTTGGTTCTGTTTTTTCTAAAATCTACCTGGATTTCCACGGAAATAGTTTTAATCCACTCATCCACTGTCTTTTTGATCCGAATCTTCTCTGACATCTCTCTACAAAAGAGAATAAAGAATTTTCTTAAACTATTATTTAATGTTCTGAGAACAGAATCTGGAGATCTCTTACATAGTTTTGAACCTATTGGCAGCCCAATATCCTTCATGTGAACAGAAAAAAAACAGCGATAATAGTTTTCATCAAATGTTTGAAGGATGTTTAGAAAGTACATGTAGATCCTAGGAAAATTTTTTCTTTTTTTTTTCTTTCTTTTTTTATTTAAATGAATGTTCAAGTACAGTTTTCTCCCCCTTACTCCCAATCAAGCCCTTCCACCCCCCTCCCTACCTAGAAAAATTTTTTCAATATTTATGTTCATTTCTTTTTTTTAAATTAAATACTGTTGAATTTTTTTGTTGTTCGAGTACAGTTTTCTGCCTAGATTTGTACCAAAGAGAAACAAAATTAAAGGGAAAATTCACATTTGTAACAGTGATATGTATAGATCCAAATTCAATTCCAGCATAATCCTGTATCAACGTCAATAAAGAATCTTTTCTAAACATTAAAACACTTTATAAAACGCTTAGAAAAAATTTAAGAAAGGCTGTGAACTGGTGGTTTCGAAAAGAACTGTGGGCTATCAACACCCTGTCTCACCGGCCATTGGACAGAGCATTGATAAACGAATACATAGCAGTTCCATCCTTTGCACGAACGATAGCTTCCAGATTTTCTTCAAGTAGTTTTTTATTGTTTTGTACTCCTCTCAAAATCTTCTCAGCTTCTTCCAATATGGATCTTGTACTGGTTGTCTGAAGCTTAGTGGCGTTCTGTGGAAGATCAACAAGCCTCGACATAATCAGAGATTCTGTTGGCTTAAAAGAAAGAAAGGAAAAGTGTCGCCTTGTAAAACTCATTAATTATTTTAATCCTGACAAGTGCTATTATTCTAGTTTGGGCCATATACTATATGCCAATATATTCTAAGGACTCGACTTGTCAAATTTAAGAGCTATAAAAGAACACTTGGTAGTTTAGTTTTCTTTCATTTAGAAGTACTAATATGGATGTTAAATGAAATTGGGCTGAGAAGTACGGACTGGTGGTAGGCAGTCCAGTGGCCAATAAAAACTGTATCTGGTGAAGAAAGCTTTAAAAAGAGAGAGAGAGAGAGAGAGAGAGAGAGAGAGAGAGAGAGAGAGAGAAAGTTGGCTCTAGCTGGGCATGGTAGACATTGTGAACTGGATAAACAAGGGCCACCCACAGTTCCCTCTCCCCTTCCTTCTGCTCCAACAGAAAATGTACATGGCCAGAGGGGGCCATGTGGCTCTGTCCTAGCCGAGGAGCAGGAGGTAGAAACCACTTGGTGAGGGTTTCCAGAAGAACAGAGAACAGACTGCACTGACATGTCTCTCTGCAGTGCTTTGTCTTCATCTTCTCTCTTGCTCTGTCTTCATAGCTTTTCTATTTCTTCATCATTTTTATCTTTACTAATCATCAATTTTAATATGCTGTTGCCCCTTTACCTGGGGTATGCTGTTAGTTTCTTTCCTTTTTTGGCCACGATCATGAAGAACGTTATCAGACTTTTGCCCGGTCACTTTAGCTGTTCCTAGTTCCTCATATGAAGGAAATCTTTGAGAGAATAGAGAATCACTGCTGTAAAAGATTTAAAAATAAAGTTTGCTAAATTGTCATAAATCCAGAAAATATTTTAATACATAAATCTTTGATACATTTTAATTATATGAATTCTACATGATGTCCTATTAAAACTGTACAATAAAATTACTCAATTATATGATTAAACATATATAACACAGAGTATCACAAGACAAAATTATGCAGATCAGACTGGTTTAGGCGTAACAGGAAAAGAGCAGAGAAAGGTTTTACTTTGAAGCTAAAATGCAGACGTGCTCTCAGAACGGCTGAGTAAGAGCCCAAAAAATCCTCTTCTGCATAAGAGCAAGTAGAATACGATCCAAAATGGTCAGAGCAACTTTTTCAGAACTCAGGAAATTAAACAAAGGTTTGCAAAATCCAGAAAACATCAATCAAGAAAACGGCTGATTCTCGGTGAAGACGGGAAGATTTGTGGCATTTGAAACCTGCTCCATTCCCACTGCCCTTTCCCGACAGCCTCACAACCACTGAAAAGGGCAGACAGGTTGGAGCGCCTCAGAAAGTCCCATCCACAAGGACTCCCCTTATTTGACTTGACTCGGAGCTAGTTCAGTGAG
Organism: Tonatia bakeri; assembly: GCA_004024845.1. Classification (NCBI taxonomy): domain Eukaryota; kingdom Metazoa; phylum Chordata; class Mammalia; order Chiroptera; family Phyllostomidae; genus Tonatia; species Tonatia bakeri. Next base: position 46,717 of record PVIA01004368.1, read on the forward strand.
AAACGCTATCCCCAGGTCATTTTTCAAAAACAGCGGCAACCTTTCACATCTCAGCTGCCTGAGGCAGCCATATCAGTTGAGGCAAACAAAAGGGTTGGCAATAAACTAAAAATCTGAGTAGTGAGATGTCCATTGTGTAGCTCTGAAAAGCTCCAATAAACTATTGGAAATCTAGAAGGTTTCCAAATTTAAGAGCTATAAAAGAACACTTGGCAGTTTAGTTTTCTTTCATTTAGAAGTACTAATATGGATGTTAAATGAAATTGGGCTGAGAAGTATGGACTGGTGGTAGGCAGTCCAGTGGCCAATAAAGATTGTATCTGGTGAACAAAGCTTAAAAAAAAGAGAGAGAGAGAGAGAGAGAGAGAGAGAAAGTTGGTTCCAGCTAGGCATGGTGGACAGAAAACATTAATCAAGACTGGCTGCACTTGCATACCCAAGAAGACCTGAGAAAAGACTAATCTCTCACCTCTGGCTGGCCCGAGGCTCTGAAAGTATGAAGTTAAGGTTAACAGAGACTTCCAGACTATTGAAGGTGTGCCCCAACACACACACACACACACACACACACACACACACACACAGCCTGCTTGGCAAGAGAGGGAGACTTTTTTATAGGGGGACTCTGCTTCTTTTGTTGCTATTCTATTACAGTTGTCCCAATTTTTTCCCCTTTCCCCTCCTGTGCCCAGCCCACCCCCGGCTCCCGAAGTCAATCCCCACACCATTGTCCATGTCCATGGGTCATTCGTACATGTTCTCTGACTACCTTTCCCCTTCTTTCCATCATTATCTCCTCTTCCCTTTGGATACTGTCAGTCTGTTCCATGTTTCCATGCTTCCAGTTCTATTTTGCTCATTAGTTTATTTTTTGTTCATTAGATTCCTCTTATAAGTGAGATCATACAGTATTTGTCTTCCACCGACTGGCTTATTTCACTTATTTCATTCTAGTTCCAGCCATGCTGTTGCAAAAGCTAGGAGCTCCTTCTTTCTGCTGCATAGAATTCCACTGTGTAAATGTACCACAGTTTTCTGATCCACTCATCTACTGATGGGCAGTTAGGCTGTTTCCGGCATTTGGCTATTGTAAATAGCACTATTATGAACACTGGGTGCAGGTAAGTAAGTTCTTTTGAATTGGTGATTCGGGATTTTTAGGGTATATTCTCAGCAGTGGAATTGCTGGGTAAAAGGCAGTTCCATTTTTAATTTTTTGAAGAAATTCCATACTGTTTTTCACAGTGGCTGCACCAGTCTGCATTCCCATCAACAGTGCACTAGGATTCCCTTTACTCCACACCCTCACCAGCACTTGTTTGTTGACTTATTGATGATGGCCATTCTGACCGGTGTGAGGTGATATCTCATTGTGATTTTCTTTTGCATCTCTGATGGCTAGTGATGTTGAGCATCTTTTCATATGTCTCTGGGCCCTCTGTATGTCCTCCTTGGAGAAGTGTCTATTCAGGACCTTTGTCCATTTTTTTAATTGTTTGTCTTCCTGGTGTTGAGTCGTGTGAATTCTTTATATACTTTGGAGCTTAAAACCTTGTCCGATGTATCATTGCCAGATATAGTCTCCCATACAGATGGTTCCCTTTTCATTTTGATGATGGTTTCTTTAGGTATGCAGAAGCTTTTTAATTTGATATAGTTGTATTTGTTTATTTTTTCCTTTATTTCCCTTGCCCTAGGAGACATATCAGCAAAAATATTGCTACATGGGATATCTGAAATTTTACTGCCTGTGTTTTCTGCTAGGACTTTTATGGTAGCAGGATTTATATTTAGTTCTTTTACCCATTTTGAGTTTATTCTGGTGTATGGTGTAGGTTGGTGGTCTAATTTCCGTTTTTTGCATGTACTAGAGGGAGACTTCCATTCAAGGTAGCTAGGAAATCTCTTTCCAAACATTAACAGACTTTAGTTGACCAAACAGACTTCCTGCACATGATAAAGAATGCAGATCTGGGGGGACTTCTAGCCAAGATGGAGGCGTAGGTAGACACACTGCGTCTCCTCGCACAACCAAAATTAAGGGCAACATATATTTGGAAACAAAACAAACAAAAAAAAAACAGACAGAAAATTGTACTGAATGGAAGTCCGGCAATATTCATCCGGACCGAGGTACCAGAAGGAGAAGAGGAAGAGCAACAAGTGGAAAAGTTATTTCAACAAATAAAAAGGAGAACTTCCCCGATCTGGCAAAGGAAATGGACTTCCAGGCAGTCCAGGAAGCTCAGAGAGTCCCAAAGAAGTTGGACCTAAGGAGGAACACACCAAGGCACATCATAATTACACTACTCAAGATTAAAGATAAAGAGAGAATCCTAAAAGCAGCAAGAGGAAAGGGGACAGTCACCTACAAAGGAGTTCTCATCAGACTATCAGCTGATTTCTCAAAGGAGATCTTACAGGCAAGAAGGGGCTGGGAAGAAGTATTCCAGGTCATGAAAGGCAAGGACCTACATCCCAGATTGCTCTATCCAGCAAAGCTTTCATTTAGAATGGAAGGGCAGATAAAGTGCTTCTCAGATAAGGTCATGTTCAAGGAGTTCATCATCACCAAGCCCTTATTATATGAAATGTTAAAGGGACTTATCTAAGAAAAAGAAGATAAAAAATATTAACAGTAAAAAGACAGCAAACTCACAGTTATTAACAACCACACCTAAAACAAAAGCAAACTAAGCAAACAAATAGAAACAGAATAGAACCATAGAAATGGAGATCACATGGAGGGTTAGCAAGGGGAGTGGGAGGAGGAGAGAAGGGGAAAAGGTACAGAGAATAAGTAACATAGATGGTAGGTAGAAAATAGACAGGGTGAGGGCACGAATAGTATGGGAAATGTAGAAGCTAAAGAACTTATGACCCATGGACATGAACTAAAGGGGGGGAAGGTGGGTGGGAGAGAGTGTGCAGGGTGGAGGGGAGTGAAGGGGGAAAATGGGACAACTGTAATCAATAAAAATAATCAATAAAATATATTTAAAAAAAAGAAAGAAGGGTTGGGAAATGGAAAAAATGCAGATTTTGCAGAATTAGCCCAAGAAAGAGCATCAAGAACAACAAACCCCAGGGGGAGGAGTGGGGAAGAATCTAATTTCCTGAGTTGCCACATTATGTTATTTTAAATGTCCAATTTTCAACAAAAAGTTTTGAGAACACAAAGAAACAAGGAAAGTTGGATCAGTTCAGACACCAGAAAAAAGATATAATCAATACAGTCTGTCCTCGAGGAACCCCTGACGCGGGACTTGTTAGACAAAGACTGTAGCTAGCTCTTACTACACGAAAGTATGTTCAAAAACTAAAGCATAGGAATGAAGTCTCAACACACAGAGAACAGCAATAAAAACAGAAACTACTAAAAAGAAAAACAAATTCTGGAGTTCAAAAGCACAATAACTGAAATGTAAAATTCACTAGGCAGACTAAACAACGTATTTGAGCTGACAGAAGAAAGAATCTGTGAACTTAAAGATAAATTAACTGAGATTATCCAGACTGAGAAACAAAGAAGAAAAAAAAGAATGAAAGGAAATTAAGAGCCTCAGAGAACTGTGGGACATTAATAAGTATACCAAAATACAACACAGTTCTAGGAGAGAAGAGAAAGGTCACGTGTATCATGTCACTGTATAAGAAAACAATGGTCCAAACTTCCCAAATTCAGCGACTATTAATCCACTCACCCAAGAAGCTCAACTTCAAGTAGAATGATCTCAGAGATCCATACTTAGACACATCATAGTCAAACTGTCAGAAACATAAGACAAAGAAAGAACCTCGAAAGCAGCAAGACAAAAATGCTTCATCATATACAAAGGTTCCTCAATAAGATTAACATTTTACTTCTCATCATAAACCACAAAGTCCAGAGGGCAGTTAGATTACATTTTCAAAGAGTTGAAAGAAAAAGAAAGTCAACCAAAAATTCCATATCCAGAAAACCTATTCTTCAGAAGTTAAAAAAAAGAAAATAAGACATTTCCAGATAAACAAGCAGAAAATTCATCACTAGCAAATCTACCCTACATGAAATACTAGAGGAAATCCCTCAGAGTGTAATAAAAGGGCAGTAGACACTAACTCGAATCCATGTAAAGAAATAGAGTACTGGTAAAGGTTAACTTATAAAGGTAAAATGAAAGTATAAAATACATTTTTATTTATAACCTTTTTCTTCTCCCATCTAATTTAAAGGACAACTACAGCTCCGGCTGGTGTGGCTCAATGGTGGAGTGCTGGCCTGCAAATCAAAGGGTCGCCAGTTCAATTCCCAGTCAGGGCACATGCCTGGGTTGTGGGCCAGGTCCCCAGTAGGGGGCGCACGGGAGGCAACCATACATTGATGTTTCTCTCCCTCTCATTCTCTCTCCCTTCTCCCTCTAAAAAATAAATAAAATAAAAGACAACTACATAAAGCAATAATTAGCATGCTGTACAGAAGGGTTTATAATATATAAAGACGTAATTTGTAAGACAATAATAGCAGAAAGAAGGGGGGAGGAAATAAAGCTACACTGGAGAAAATCTTTGAATCCTACTGGATTAGTATCAGTCCTAACTAGACTGTTTTAATTTAAAAGTTAATTGTAATCCCTATAGTAATCACTAAGAAAATAACTAAAAAAATATAGCAAGCAAAACAAAGGAATTAAAATGTTATGCGAGAAAATACCTATTTAATACAGAAGAAGCCTTTATGTTGGAAAGGTGAAATAACAGAAGACCTCAGACATACAGAACACATACAGCACATGGCAGACATAAACTTTACTGTATCGATAATTACATTAAATATAAATGGACTAAAATGTACTGGGTTGGCCAAAAAGTTTGTTAAGTGTTTTTCCAGAAGACGGCTCTAGTAGTGCTTATTTGTCTTTAACTTCATTGAAAACAATTTTGTTAGATTGTATTGTGACAGTTGTCATATCAGTGTGCATTTAAAAACTTTTTGATCAAAACTGGTGAATTTTTGTGCAGCCATTTTAATATTGAAGATGGAAGAAGATATGCAACATTTTCGGTATATTATGCTTTATTATTTCAAGAAAGGCAAAAACGCAACTGAAACGCAAAAAAATTTGTGCAGTGTGTGGAGAAGGTGCTGTGACTGATCGAATAGTCAAAAGTGGTCTGAGAGGTTTCTTGGTACTAATGACATTTTGGCCAAATCATTCTCTGCTGTGGGGCTGTCTTATGCACTGGAAGATGTTTATTTTAGCAGCACCCCTGGCGTCTACCCACTAGAAGCCAAAAGCAGGAGAGAGCCAACATACGCAAAATATCCAAATCAATAAAGTTATTGGTGAAAATGAAAAATGTGTCTTTTATTTTACAGAAAAAAAAAACATAAGAATTTTTTGGCTAAACTAATACAATTTCTCCACATGACGTTACTCAGAATGTGGCTCATTTAGTTTTTATTACTATTGTTTTTATTACATTCAAGATAAATAAAATTATAATGGCCTAGATTTGATTTAAAATATTTTTCATGTAAAATTTCAAACATACATCAAAGTAGAAAGAATATAGTAATGATATACCTTTATACATACCCTTATGTATATATATACCCTTATTTAACTATAGTAATCACTCACTCAGGGCTGTCTTCATTTCACTCACACTTCTAGCCCTGTGTCCTATACTCTGCCATGGATCATTTCCGAAGCAAATCTAAGGTAGCATTTCATCAGAAGTGAATAATATGCGTTCATCAGAAATTAATAATTTGCATTTTGAGAAAGCCGGGTAAGTTCATTTTGTAACTACATTACAGAAATGGGGGAAGATACGTTAGCAGCAGAATACAGCAGCTAGATCTAAGATAATTTTAAAAAGCAGTGTTAAAAATTTATTAAGATTCTTAAAGAGATTTTAGAAACGTGAACAAAGCTCTATAAAATCTAGCTTTCATTTCAGTCTCTCGTCTTTACCTCTCTCTCCTCTCAGGATTCCAACTTATTTTTGATCTACTCAGTGAGGTTTTGTCTGAAGATTCACTTATTTTTGTCAAAGAATCTTGATTGCTCAAAATTTGTTCCAATAGTCTTACAGTTCCTACAATAAGAGAAATACAGTATCATTTTTCAAGTACTCTTTCATTCGTCTTTTTTATAACATCTCACATATTTATACTAAATTAGCTACTTATGGTGACGACCAACACAGCTCTGTGATGTGGGTCATATTTACACTCAACAAATTAAGCTGAACTTTATAACTCACGGGAACCATGGGTGTAAGTTTAGGCCTGAGTTTATTTCCATTGCGGAAAAAGTGAATGTGAAAGAAAAGCTTTTCTTCAGAGCAACTACTGGCTGAATCTTCTCTTTAGCCTCAACTCTAATGAAACTACATAACTTTTATGTAGTGAATTTGGTTTTTTAAAGATTTTACTTTTTAAATTCCTTAAAACTCTTTAAATGTATCCAAGATAAGACTTAAATGCATTTAAAGAACACCAAGAAGTGCCTGGCTGGTATGGCTCAGCGGGCTGGAGCGCCGCCCCACAGAACAAGAGGGCGTGGGTGTGACCCCATCAGGCACAGGCACAGGGTGCAGGCTCCATCTGAGTCAGGGCACACACACAGGGAGGCAACCAACTGATGCTCCTCTGTCACGCTGATGCTTCCCTCTGCGTGTGCTCTCTGTCCCTTCCTTCCTCTCTCTAAAATCATTTAAAAAATGTCCTTGGGTAAGGATTGTCAAAGAAACTAAATAATCCCAAGAATAAAAGCTCATATTTAACATTTCCACTTACTTTCACTAGAAGGACTACAGTTAGGGGTCAAAGCTAACACATGAACACTTTTCCCAACTGAACACAGTAATCAACGTTAAATTTCTGAGTTTTATTATGAAATTCCCACCGAAAAACATAAGAAAGCATTCTCTAAAATGATCAGCAGAGCATTATTTTTTATTTATTAAAAGCAAAATTTGTTCATTAAAGGTTTAATAAGCTATAGAAAACAATCAGAATATAATCATAGTGTTTATCTCTAACTCCTTCTACAAAGATCTAAAGAAGCTTGATTTGCCCAGTACCATTTAAAGAAAAATATTAAAAACAGAGGGCCCATTTTAGTTACTCTGCTATAGGTCTAATAAAAGTAGTGTACGCTAATAATAATTGCTTTATTACCTGTATGACCTGATATCTCCATATTTTCTTTTTCTTCCACAGGATTTTCCTTCTTTGATATTTTATCATCCTTTGAAACAGGTATAGGAGCAAACCTGCGAGGTGCTGGTGTCTCCAAAGGAGATTTCTGTTTATCAAAGCCTGTATCTTCGACCTCTCTTGAGAGTGCTGTAAAAGAAAATAACCCTTACTCTTTAAAACTGTAAGTTGTAGAGTGTCACTCTTCCCCATACTTTAAAGATAAAACCAGAAGTATACCGGACATACAAATTATTACCACGTATAAAAAATAACTTTATCCTCACTAGAAATCAAAAGAAATACAGGTAATATTTTATACTTATAGCTAATAAATAAAACAAATCAATATGGTACTGTTCAGCGCTAAGCTATGACGGAAACAGAATAGCCAGACACTGCTCATGGTAATAAAAACTAGTAAGACCATCTGGCACTAGGCATAGAAAGTACTAAACTCAACAGACTATCTTTTAGTCATTAAAAGTTAATATTATGAAAATAATTATGTAAATATGAGAAATACTTTTGTATGCTAATAAAGAAGCAGCAAGACCCTGGCCGGTATGGCTCAGTGGATTTACCGGCAGACTGAGAAGCAAAGGGTCACCCAATCGAGTCCCAGTCAGGGCACATGCCTGGGATGCAGGCCAGGTCCCCAGTAGGGGGCGCATGAGGCAACCACACATTGATGTTTCTTTCCCTCTCCTCCCTACCTTCCCCTCTCTCTAAAAATAAATAAATAAACCCTTTGGGGAAAAAAAAGAAGCAGTATGAAGTTATATTTATGCTACAACTACAAGGATGTAAAAATGATGTATGCCCACAAAAAATCAGAGAAAAATAGTTTAATTCAAATTTTTAATTTGCCCATTTAAAAAAATGTTGTTACTGATACTAAAATACATAAAAAACCAATTCAGTATATAATCAATAAAACAAACATTTTTTTCTTTTAAAACTCAAATCTGAAGATAACAAAATTATGAACAACTAATTCTCCACAAATGAGTGTAAAACAAGTGTCTACTTCCACAGAAAGTACACGGCGGGGTCATAATGAAGCCTGAGTTCCGGCAGTAGCTCTGACACTTTTACTGTCGAAGCCAGATGACCTTCACCTGGCAAGTCATAACATTTCTGTGCTTCGTCTTCCTACCCTCACAACTTAAAAACTGACTCATTACTCCCCAGTAGTTTTGTAAGGACCGCTCATTTATTGTAAAACATAAAGCACCTAACAACTGTAAGGAGTCTTTAATACGTATGTATTACAATAATGTTCTAACAAATCAAATGCTGTGGATATTGTACCACATGGATCTGTGTATCATTAAAGGGATAACGCTGGATTCTCATTAATTTATTATTCAAATATCAATAATTTGGAACAAGTTTATTCATTTATTTTAAATTCCAATGGCTTTATACATATAGGCTATGTATTCCTGTTATTATAAAGAAATTTTAAAAATCCCATTAAGATAGACAAACTTACATTATTAATTCTTTGGAAATACTTAGAAATAGTTTATAATTATATCAGGTGGTTTCTCTCCCAACACCTTTAAGAAAAATAGTAAATATTCTGTTTGTGAGAAAACTGGAGAATTGATTATATTTGATACTATATAAGGAAAATAAAATGTTTCTAAATTTATAAGTGCTTCTGACAATTTATGAAGTTTATTAATTTAAAACCATGAAGTAAAACATGATCAAATTTCCAAATGACCTGAAAATTACACGGCCTACAAAAAGAACTAATTTTATAAAACAAAGACATGATCAACAACCCCAATAATATACCACAAAGGGAATTCATAGCTGACATTTTTAATTCAGAAAGGACTACCTATCTTTACCTCGTCCGGAGCCGAGTGTGTTAAGTGAAGACACACTGCCGCAGCCAAGACGAGAGCAGCCCGGTTTCACAGAAGAGCTCCCCACCGCTCCGGGAGGGGGCGCGGCGACAGGCGGCGCGCTGCTAGTCTTGAGTGCGGCACTGATGAAGTGAGTCTAGAAGAAAATTGTTTCATTAACTTCAAACATCATTTGAAAGGGTTAGATGACAATGAGATTTATTACAGGACTTAAAACAATTCATTAGGTTTAATAAACAGTGAAAATACGTACATTGCACAAAACCACCCACTGTGGCAGCGATGCCATGAGGACAGAGTATCCCAAAGGCCTGGAGGCAGCCTGGCCCCTGGTGCGACCTTGGTCACTTCATTAGCCATTCTAAGCCTCAGCTCCTTCCTTTCCAGTTCAGAGATGGCTCAGGGGCACTGCCGCAGGCTAGGAGACGACCTCTCCTTCAACCACGTGACTTTAAACCCAAACATCTCATCTTGTATATTCTGAATGATCTTGTTTAAAATAAAGGATTAAAAACCATTTCTTTTAAGCACATAAATGGCAGCTATACTTAGTAGCAACAATAATATATGTGCTATGTATAGGTGGGAACTGCAGCGGTGACTGGTTTCAGCACTATTGTTAAAATATCTGAAATGTGTAAGTATCGTACCCAATAAAACTGACTTCAAAAGAGTTTTATGTCATGTAAAAAAAAAGTAAAAATATTCACAGTTTTATAGAATTCTTAAATTCTAAAAATGCTTGCTACATAAAACAGATGGGAGAGACTCAATAAATTTCAATTCATTAAGCATTTATGAACTACTAATAAACCTAGTATGTCACTGACACCTCAACTGTCTCTGTAATTATTAGTTTTATAAATAAAACATCAGAATTAGCAAAGATTCCATTCTTCCAAAATCAGAAAGCCAATAAATTATGGGTTTACTAACGGAAGGATGGATGAATGGCAAACAGACACACACAGTAAGTAGGACCCTCTCTTGAAGAAATCAAAGTGCCTTCCAAATGTGCCATCTCATTTTGTCCTGAACAAAAACATACAGTATTTTCTAGGTAAGAAAATCAAGGCTCAGAGTACAGTTATTTGTAGACTAAGAGAACTCTCAGAACTACTCCCAGCCCCTCACTAGATGGTATGAGGCAGATTCAATTTCTGTTATGCATGGAGTGCTTACTAAAACTTTATTTTGTATGCCTATAATTCCAATAAAAATACTATCTTAAACCACATGAAGGCTCAAGACAAACTCATTAAGAAATCTTAAAAATTACTGCAGATTAATGTTTATGGTACTTTGTGATAATATAACAAGCTATAATGAACTTGTTTTTGTATATTCTTCTAAATATAATATTTAAATTTAATTTTTTAAGTTTTAAAGGTGCACATTAATTAGAAAAAAAGTATATTAAAACCAATGCAGTTATAATGCTGATCACTTACTCATTTGATAACAATAAAATATGTAATAATAATAGTAATAATAATAAAGTACACTGAGTACCTGAATGCTGGGTACTATCCCAGGACCTGGAAATTCCACAAAAAATAAGAAACTATACTATCGGTTTTTTGTGAGGATAACTTCCTTTTATAATAGTTCAGTGCCTCATATTCAAAGACACTAAACAATGTTCATACATTTAATTAATTGCAGAAGCAAAATGTATACTGGGTGGTTCTCACCCAAAGGTGTGCATCAGAATACTTGGAGAGCTTTCGACCCCCAGACCCATCTCAGACCTGTGGTCTCAGCATCTCTGAGAGGTATATACAGCATGCGTATCTTTATAAAGTTCTCTAAGTGCTGGTGATGCACACTCCCAGGCTAAGCGACACTGATGTAAAAAATAATCACAATGTGAAATGAGCACTTTAAAAATGGTGTGAGGAGAAATACCACAAAAGCAGAAGCCACCTATAAGGAGAGGTCTTACAGAACTACTGACATTTGAACTAAAATGTGCAGAGTTCTCCACATAGAGAGAAAGAATGATGAAAAAGCAATCATTGTTTAAGAACTAAAATTGTTACAACCTAATGAACTATTGCAATAATCAGTGAGTACTAGCTTAGAGACCCAAATGCTGCAAGACCACGGAACGTGCCGGCTTTGCTACAGACACCTGGATATCTATTTGCTGCTGCTGCAGTTTCTCCAGACGCCTAAGGTGCCGCTCCACAGACACACTCATTTGCTCCTCGTGACCATGACAGTGTCGCTTCTCCTGTCTGTCCTGAATGCTTGCTTGCTGCTCTGTGACACGCTGTAACTGCTTATCAGTCTCCTGTAACTTATTCAGTAATTCCGTAACAGAATTGACCTTTGCTTCCAAATCACTTTGCACCTAAGACAATAAAAATATCAAAAGATGTCAAAAATATGGTCAATTACTAGAAAGGTTATTTAAAAGTAATTGGTATTGAGAAATGATCAAACCAGATTTTTACCATCTAAATCTGATGATTTAATGTCTTTATTCTTACAATCACAGAAATAAAAGGTACAACATAGCTATCCTTAAGTAGATCTTTTCTCTCATAAAAAAAAAAAAAAACACCCCATCTGCCACACAAGTTTTATAATGCCAGAAATAAAAGTACGTAACTGGAAATTAAAAAGAAGGAAATAGCAACAGAGTGGCTTTGGTGCTTCAGAAGTCTCAGGCTGGGTTGGGCAGCAGCCTGGAGCCCCACTGCCGGCTCGGCCCCCCCGTAGCTCTGCGACGTGCTGCGGCTCTGACCTGCTTCCCAGCTTCCCCATTTACAAACTGCGGGGTGGCAGGGGTGATTCCTAAGGTGGCTCCTGCGCTAAAATAAGAAAGGTGGAGAATCCCAGGTTGCCCAGGACTACAAGGTTCCTGAGATGAGATCTTTTCAGCGCTAAAAGCGGGGGTTAGCACTGGGTTCTCTAGTGTTTTCATAGCAACCAGGGGGAAGTCTCACAACTCCTGGGAGATAATATACCAGTACAAACAAAAATTTTTCAAATTCAGAGCAGCTAGAATGTCCCTAACCTATAGCTGAACACAATTATTTCTAGAATCAGTTCCTAAAAATATTTCTGCATTTTACAAAGTAATTATGAATGAATGTCTGAGCAGAAAAACACACCTTTATCAGAGGAGCCGCTGTCGCGATGGCGGCGGCAGTTGCTGCAGCCACAGTTGTAGCTGAATCGATGGCACTGGGTGAAGTTCTGGTCTCCAGGGCAACAGCGTCCCTTTCTGTGCCTGCATCCTCTAAAAGCTGTACCTTTACTTCCTTAAAAACAGGCATGCTTTGAGCTCTGTAAATAAAAAGGGAACAAAAATATATTCAGGAAGATTCCTTGAACCATTTCAAGAAATACACACAGTGGTAATCTGCTAACAGTGGGTTTTCTTGGTTTTTTAAAAAGTAAACCACCTGGTTTTCCTAATCAGCATCTTTTCAGGCATTTGGTGACTGGAATCTATAAAGGCGCAGGTCACTAAAGAAATAAGACACTTCACTGAAGGCAGTGATATAAGACACGCATGAAAAAGACATGGGCGCAATAACAAGGATACGTAATTAAGAAGGGCAAATTTAAAACATGCAGAAGAGGCTCTAAGACTTCAAGTACCAAGTCTTATTCCCACAGGAAAACAACCTAAGGAGGATTGTTAAACTGATGAAAAATTTTTTTGAATTGTAGCACCTTTAGCTTTAATTTTTCAAATATCACACAATTTCTTGAAACAGGCACAAAACACACCCCATTGAACGGCCCGAACTAGAGATGAGCCCACCCAGTGTGGCGTTCTGGCAGCTGGGAAACAGCACTCAGGAGGGGGAGAGAGAGCATCCTGGGGTGGGCTCAGCCACCAACCTTCCAGCGAACAGTGAGCACGCTGACTGCACCCCAGTACACTTGAATCCTACATACTTTTACTAACCAATGTCACCTCAATAAATTTAATTAAAAATAAATAAAAATGAGTCCAGCAAATTACATACATATTTGCAATAAGGTATTTAACTAAATATTAAAAATAAAAGGCTGGTCAATTTCACTCTATACTTGGCCTGAACAAATAATGAAATAAACCACTGACAAAACTGAGGAGCTCCTAGTGAAAGAGTCTGAGTAAAATCAGTGGGATGCACTCCATTCCCAGCGGAGGGACTTCCCTTTTGAAGAAGGCTCACAGCAGCTCTGCACTTACTCATCTTCGATATTTCCTCATTTCTACTGAGAGCATCACTTTTCTGTCTCAAAATTTTGAAGTTATCTTGGCTTCTCTATCCTCCGTTTAACCTTCTCATACCTACCTGAGCATCAGGCTGTGTCAATTATTCCATCACAACCGCCGGAACAGTGTCACAGAATTATAAAAGTGGGGAGGTGGGGCAGGGAGCCTACAGGCCCTCCATCCTGATTTCCCCATTTTACAGATGAAGAACTAGCAACGGCGCTCAGGGCCCGGCTCCCAGAGACGTCCCAGGACGCCGAGCCTCTCCCTCAGAGCTGCACCTCTCTCATTCTCCCTCCAGTACAACACTTCACCACTTTTTGCCCCCTGTCTCATTCTTCCAGTTTTTACTTGCTTAAAAACTTCCCACACACATTTCTCCACCATTCAAAAATCTCCTGGCTGGCCTTCCACCGACTCCATGCTCTGGCCCTGCCCTTGCTTCCTGTAGACACCTATTACTTCACAAAACAACTGGAGTCAATTCCTCACTTACCACACCACACCATCCCACAGCTGACTCCTTGCTTTTTGTCACTCTGTTCTCTCAGTTTTCTTCTACATACTCATTACAATCTTCTCCTTTAAGATCCAACGTCAGCCTTACCTTTTTTTTAAAAAATATTTATTTGTTTTTAGATAGGGGAGAGAAAGAGAAAGAGAGAGAAACATCAATGTGCGGTTGCTGGGAGCCGTGCCCTGCAACCCAGGCATGTGCCCTGACTGGGAATCGAACCTGTGATGCTTTGGTTCGCTGCCTGTGCTCAATCCACTGAGCTATACCAGCCAGGGGTAGCCTTACCTTTTAAAATAAACCTGTCCTGGCCCTGGCTGGTGTAGCTCAGTGGATTGAGCGCGGGCTGTGAACCAGGCATCGCAGGTTCGATTCCCAGTCAGGGCACATGCCTGGGTTGCAGGCCATGGCCCCCAGCAACCGCACACTGATGTTTCTCTCTCTCTCTCTCTCTCTCCCTCCCTTCCCTCTCTAAAAATAAATAAATAAAATCTTTAAAAAAAAAATAAATAAACCTGTCCTTATAACACTTCCTCTTGATCTCTCCCTTAACTCCTTTTGCACTTACTGCTCACATCACACAACTGATACTTGGCAATCAGCCATGCTAGGGTTTAAATGTCTGTACAGGACAGTTTAATAATATAGTGAACGCAGTGCTCTTTCCTGTGAGTTCTAATCACTAATTCTTCCATTTATGTACATACTTTCTCCCAACTCAGCTCTAAATCACCCCGGGCTGGGGCAAGGAGGGAGACCTCTCTCACGCCGAAGAGCAGCTGACGAAGAACTAAGCACACGGCAGGCACTCCACACACACGTATCTAACTGAGCGCTGCGTTAAGAAAATGTAATTCAGATATTCCCTCTCACTTCTGTGTGAATTCTGAATATGACTTACCCTTTAAGAGCTCTCATTCAATTAACAGGCTAATTGACCAACAAGAGAAATAACATTATAACGCTAAACATCAACTTTTTTAAAAACATTTTATTTATTTATTTTTAGAGAGAGGGGAGGGAGGGAGAAAGAGAACAAGAGAAAGAAACATCGATTGGTTGCCTCTTGCACACCCCCAATTGAGGACCTGGCTTGCAACCCAGGCACATGTCCTGACCAGAAATTAAACCAGCAACCTTTCGGCCAATGCTCAATCCACTGAGCCACACCAGCCAGGGAGAGACATCAATTTCTTTATAGGCTTTTAAATTTTATTTTTTCCAATCATCAAATTAATAAACACTCAATGTAGCAAATGTAAAAAGCTTCTAAGTGTAAAAAAGCTGGAAAATACACATAACTCTCCCATTCAGAAGACATCACCGTATCTTGCCATGTATAATGCTCCCCTTTTGCCCAAATTTCTGAAGGAAAAACAGGATGAACATTATACATGCGTATAATGACTGCATACCATGGGTATAATAATCCCATGCATAATGCACAAAAAATGTGGGTGTGCATTATACACAGCAAAATACAGTATTTCCTACTAGTATTTTTTAAAAATCTTTTTTCTTCATTCCTAAATCCTGAATCTGGCAATTACCCCAATAATTTGCTGAAGCTTCTCTCACCAAGGTCACTAGTAAGTCTTGCTCAATTCGATGGCCACTTTTCAGTCCTTTTTTTTAACCTCTGAGCAGCATATCAGGTTTAGAATCTCATTGCCCTTGGCTTTGTTAACACCGTACCCACTACAACTCTGGACAAACTTTCTGAATACCAATCAATAGCTACCTTGCTATCTCTGCATATCTCTTAAGAGTTTTGGTTTCCTCAGTCCTATCTTATGCCATCTTTCTTCTCACTCTCACACTCTTGAGTCACACCAACCATTTCCAGAGCTTGGACTACCATTTACACACTGATAGCTCCGAATATGGATTCCTAGTTTAGATCCCTTTTGTAAACTTGACCTTTGTGTTCAATTTCCTACTGGACATTTTCCACCTGTACAAGGTCTATCTGGAAAAAGTCCAGCTGTTGTTACTATAATGGGAACGGTTTGCACCACATTGATATAACCTGGCAGCCAAGGAGAGTGGACTGGAACGCACATGTGGGAATAATGACAACTTCACTGTACTAGTCAGTGGGGGCGGTAGAAATCTTTGAGTGAGCAAGTGTACTGTATGGCCGTCATACTCAAAATGACTGATCAAGTAGAGAAATGATTCTGCATCAAACTTTGCGTGAAGCTTGTAGTTATGGGCAGCTGGTGATTGATTGGTAGCTTCACCATGACAACACATCCACTTATACATCACGTCTCATGCAGAGTTTTTTGGTGAAACATCAAATCACCTGTGTGACTCAGCCCCCTGCAGCCAAGACTTGGAGCCCTGTGACTTCTGGCTTTTCCCAAAACTAAAATCACCTTTTAAAGGGAAGAGATTTCAGACTGTCCATGAGATTCAGGAGAATATGATGGGGCAGCTGATGGCAACTGAGAACTGTGAGGTCCCACAGTGCCTACTCTGAAAGGGACTGAGGCATCTTTGTCCTATGCACAGTGTTTCTTGTATCTTGTATCTTCTTCAATAAATGTCTCTTTTTCATGTTCATGGTTGAATGCCTTCTGGACAGACCTCGCATGTCTCATAGGTCCCTGACCATATCCAAAATGAAATTTATTCCTCCAGGGATTTTTTCTCAAGGATTCCCTTTCTCAATGACTAATATTAATAACCATATACTTATAAAAGTCAGAAATCTCGATTCATCAATTCCTGTCAATTCTATGTCCAAATTATCTTCCAACTCTGTCTACTCCTCTCCAACAAAGCATGATTCCCACCTTCATTCCACCACTGCTCAATGTATTCAGGACTAATCTAACCCACCTCTCAATTTCCTTCTTGAGTAAAATGAGAGTTCAAAAGTAAAAAATTTTTCCTGTTTTCCAAAGGGTTTTCCATGCTGCTCTGGTTCATGAGTAGAATACATTTAGCCTAAGAATATGATTCTCATTTCATCTCCACTAATGACAAAAATAACGAAAACTGCCTCCAGAGTAGTGGATGCATTCTTTCATGTTTATCATGGTGCTATTGACAGGGCTGGCTTTGTATTCTATTGGTATCTAAGGTAAAGTTGAGAGGGAACATTTAGGTAGAATAGTAGCTATGGTCTCCCTTCCGTCCATCCAGATACTAAGCTTGTCCCTTTCCTCAAATCTTGACCAGGAAAAGTCTAAATATCCTTGGACGGTAAATAAGAGGCATGCTGTATCTGGAACTACTTGGCCACTGCTACAAGTGGCATAGTGATGTGATTAAGAGCACAGGCTATATCTATAGCCTGGCTGCCTGTGTCTGAATGCCAGCCAAGTGTCTACCTGCTAAATAACATAGCGAAAAATCAGTCTCTTTGTGCCTCAGTTTCCTCATCTGTAAAATGGAAATCCTGTAAAATTGGGACGGTAATGGGATCTGTTTTGTTAGATTTTGTGAGTATTAAAGAAGTTAATTTGCATAAAATACTAGAACAGTACCTCTACTATAATAGCCCTTAACAGCTATTGAATACTTTATATGCGCCAAGTACAATGAGAAATGCCATATATATATATATAATCATACAATACATGTTTCACACATTGCAAAGAAAGTTTTCCTACATCCAAAGTAAATGAAGCTGATTTTAGAAAACTACATAAAAATACAAGAAATGACCCATCTATTTTCTCTAAGTGAAACTTACTTTTGTTTTAAAACTGCTCTTAGAGCATCTTTCTGTCCCATGTTGTACTGGGAAACAAAGATATCATTTGCTGCAAAATCAAAACATAAAAATATATTTCAGAGTCCTGAAAATATGTTAAATTTTAATAAACTACTAATAAAAACCTTTTAAACTAAAAGAATATTTCAGAATTCAGCAATAGGATTTCATAATTTAAAAAGGACAAGACACAAGTGACAAAATAACAAATCACAACCTGAGGCCTTAGGGGGAAAATTGTATCAAAAACACCTGGGGCCAAATTAGGAATATTTACTCAAACTCTAAAGAGAAAACTGGTTAAAATAAAGTAAAACTAACTTCATAAAAAAAGTCATTAAATAAAATTTTCAAAGCACATTTTTAAGCTACTATTTTACCAAAGACTATCTAAAACCTGAAATCAGGATTTATAAACGGGCTTCTAGTACCAAACCCATGCAGTGGTAAAGGTAACGGTAAAATTACCTTTACTACTGCAAACCCTTTACCAAATTTTAGAGATTCTATTAATAACTTAATTTAGAAGGAAAAACTAATTAAAATAAAAATAAGAAAAAAACTACAAGACTGCTTAATGAATGTCTAAAAATCAATGAATATCTAAAAATATTTAAAATTCTATCCTTATGAAGGAAAAGCTGACACGTTACAATGTGGATGAACCATGAAAATATGCTGAGTAAGTCCATCACAGCAGGTCAAATACTGGATGATTCTGTTTATATGAGATAGAGGGCAGTTCACAGACAGCACGTGCTCAGAATGGCAGTGGCCAGGGACTAGAGGGAGTGGGGGACGGAGAGCTGGTGTTCTGCTGAGTGCGGAGTTCAGCTGAGGAAGGTGGGAAGTTCTGGAGACGGGTGGTGGCGAGAGCTGCACGACAATGTGGAAGCGCTTAATGCCACAAAACTGTATGCTTAAAAATGGTAAACATGGTAAATTTTACAATACGCAACTCAAACTTATCCTTTTACCTTTCTGTCCGCTGTTCTCTTCTGTTTCACCCAAAGGCAATCCTTGCACTGCGACATCTTTAGAAAAACCCTTTAGGATACGAAAGGAAGAAATGAAGGGCTAAATAAACTTCACAGTTTATTACTTACCAAGTGCTATTTAATAGCCATGTGACCGCTGTTTTGGGGGCACAGACCTGTGCGCTTTGTACACTTAAACCCCAGCACTGCTTCAGTGCTTTAGTGCCCTGAAGCTACTCAAGGGTTTGTTGAATGAATCAGTGAATTGTCAGATAAGTGAATGAGTCAATTAACAAGCAAGCAACTGTGGCCCTAAAATTCACCTTCATACCCCAATTTGCCACTTCTAGCACAGAAATTATGTAACATCTCAGTGGCTACTGATACAAGTGAAAATCTGATTCCCAGTGAGTCTAATGGAGTACATAAGGATGGCCGACGCATGGCATAAAATCACAAATTAATCACAGCATTCTTTGCCAGCGAGCTTGTGGTTGCTGATCCCAGGCTTCCTTGTGTAGGTCACACCCACTGACAAACACCTTTCTGTCCACATGCGCATGTTCATCCCTAAGATGCTAGTCATTGCTGAGATACCACGACTTTTTAAGTACTAAGTTCACTCAACATTGCTAATCATTTGCCTAGACATGCCTTTTTTTTTTCCTGCTACATCATTAAAAGGAAAAGAGAAAGTTATAAGAGAAAACTGATCCAGGTTATGGGTTGATAACAAGTGTTAACTTCCTAAAACAAGCCAATGAGATTACCTATCCCAGTAGAAGACATCTGGGAAATTAACATAAAGAAGTCATACAAATTAGTAAGAAAAAGCATAGCACATAATTCACAAAAGAATAAATATAGATGATCATACACATGAAAAAAATTCTGCTTCATTAATAAAATACAAAATAAAACAATGGGATGCTTTTTACATGTCAAACGGCAAAGATTTTCTTTTGCTTAATTTTAATGCTCTGCATTGGTAAAAGTGGGAGGAAATAATTCTACTAAGGACCTTGCTGGAGAGAATATATATTGGTAAAGTCTTTCTGGAGGCAATTTATAAACATGACAAAAATTGTGCATATCCTTTGATCTGATCATTTACATCCAGAAATTAATCCTAATGAAATGATGCAGGATATACACCAGAATACTCATTACATGGTTGTTTACACTATAAAAAATTGGAGAAAAAAACTCTAATGTCGAATGATAGACATGAACAAAAATTCTGTGAACCCATTAAAAGTTTCTAGAAAAAAATGACAAAAAAATATCCTAACACTACTTAGTTATAAAACAGGATGATCCCATTTCATAATATATATCCACACACAGAAAAGAAAAACCTTCAAAACGTTAACGGTTGTTGATTGTGTTGGAATTTTTTTTATTTTTGTATATTCTGCAATGAATTTTTTTTTCAGTCTTTATTTTCCTTCTATACATATATAAGAATAACTCCAAACAGGAAAAGGAATACCTTGTCTTCTGGGAGTAGGGAGAAATTGGTGTGAGTAGGAGCGTTTATAAATGTAAGCATATCACATTTTCTCATTAAAATAGCATGGCCAACTCAATCCACACTGTAATCTTAGTACTCGTTTATGAAACAAAAACATGATGCAGAGATTACCGTCTATGTTCGTGACAAAATGATAATGAGCTAGGTTTGTTTTGCAGGCATATTTCACATTAGACAAATCTAGACAAAACGTGCTGTGAGCCCATGTAAATGTGTTGGAATCCTGCCTGATCATCTTCAGGACAAATGACATCCACTTATCCTCAATATATATTACCAGTGTATCCATACATGTGGAGAATTATTTAGATAATGAAATTCAAATAGCATTAACAATTAACTAAGGCCTGCTCAAAAAATAAACCAAAAACACCAACTCCAAGGCTAACCACCAACTCAGGGAACGAGTCCAACACATAATTATATATTTTTACTCTGAGTATTTGATAAAATTGACTAAAGTTTCATGTGAATTCTTAGTTTATCAGCTTCAAGTTTCAAAATATTGTGAAACTCTCCTCTTTATAGACTTGTTAAGCTGACGATATTTATGTCAGCATTATGATTAGTGGTCAGCCTAATTACACTGCATCATCTAACACTGTGTGTATCATTAAACATTTTCAGCATAAGTAAAAAAATTAACATGAGAATTTAATGTTTTTGTTTCTTAAAGACCCCTAAAAAACCCCACAAAAGACCTCACAATAGTTTGTATGATATATAATCATACCTCATGTTGTTACCATTCCTTTACCTTTAAGTCAGTTCTCTGGTTCAGACTATCTTTTCCTTAAATAATAACAGCTTTCTGTTTTTTCAGTTATAGTATTTCTCTCTGTGGTCATTATTTTACTAATGTGTATTTTTGATTCTATGGAAGGCCTTCTGGTTAATGTCTCAAACACTAAGTCACAACTGCTGTATGTCAGATATTGTTCTTCATAAGTGAAATTTAAATTAAAAAAAAGCCTGTTGCTAATTAAATATAATTTAAGTACACATTATTTGACAATACCAAAAATTTTAATGTGAACATAATTGAGAATCATTTACTTACACTTTCTGACACAGTGGAATTTTTTAATGGAGGCTGGTGACAATTTCTAGCAGAAGCTAAGTCTGATGAACCTACCAAAACAAAGAAATCAATTTTAGCGATTGCCAAATCAGAACATTACATTTAGAAACTGTACAAGCATGATTCAAGAAATATAAGTCCATATTAATGCAAGACTTAAATTGGAAGCCATTTTTCATGCAAAAAAAATTAAGAAAACAAAGTTTTTACAGCTCATATTTTGGGAAATATGGGTCAGTACTGACAATTAAGTGAAATAAATATAAAATGTTTTAAAAGATATCATCACACTGTTAGGTTTGGACTAACTAGGACAGAATCACTTGTCCTAAGTAAAATATGTACATAATATAAAAGCCTGATTTAACATCAGGCATATGATATGTTGTACCACCACCCTGCTCTCAAAGCAGCATTATAAAAGCATTTTTGTGCCCTGGCTGGTGTAGCTCAGTGGATTGAGCGCAGGCTGCGAACCAGGCATCGCAGGTTTGATTCCCAGTCAGGGCACATGCCTAGGTTGCAGGCCATGTCTCCCAGCAACTGCACATTGATGTTTCTCTCTCTCTCTCCCTCCCTTCCCTCTCTAAAAATAAATTAATAAAATAAAATAAAAAAAAAAAGCATTTTTGTTTTTGCACATATATTCATTAATCTGATCCTAACAACTACCCGTGAATTGGGTAAAGCACATCTTATCTTCCTTTTCACAGATCTCCCGATAGGTTAAGTGAATTGGAACATGGAAGCCATCAAATGGCTAAGTTGTACTTTTCTACTGCGCCAAACTGGGTATCATAATTCAAACACAAGGTAGGGTATTTGGTAAAAAGCCCTAGTAACAAAAATAAGCTCAGCATGCAAGTAAAGTGTGCCTATCACAATGTGAACATAAACAGTGTACAAGAGCCACACAAAGAAAGCACAATAGGAAATGTTCAAGTTTCATTCATTCCATCTGTCCAATACTATTAGATGCGGATTGTGCCTGGCCATCTTCCCAGGGAAAATGGTGAGTTTCACACATCTGTACAAACTAGACATACGTTAAAAATCCTCTATATTTTGAAACACAGAAAAAACTAAATGAAAATAAATATTAAAGATTTCAAACATGAAAACCGGAAACACTACTTGGCATCACATACCACGTAACGTTCCATTCAAGCTAGTTCCCATTCTAAAAGGAAGACGTTTATTTGCAGACAACACTGGAGGAACACAGGACAACTCCTCTTTCAGCAAAGCCAAATTATCTCCTTGATTTGGAGAAACTACCTCACGAAGCCTCTTCGCTGGTATTTTAACCTTTTTTTTCTTTTCCGGGCTAACCTCAGGAGCTTTCATATTACTGGTGATAAAACTAGTTTCGCAGTTCTGAAGAGAACTTTCTCCAGGGTCCATGAAACTTCAGAACAGCTTTAAGGACTGGGGAGGAGGTGGGGTGAGAAGCAAAGGGGGAGGAGGAGTGTGATAGAGAAAACGAGAATTTCAAGTAATTTTGAAATATGCAGTCATCAACTTTAAAGAAAAAAACAATGTCTAAACAGAATATTCGCAAAGCTAGACATCTTAATTTTGGTATTTAATCCAGCATAGAGACTAGAGCACCATTTTACCCATTGATCCCACTCAGTCTACTAATGCACCATGCCAATCAATCTGAAAACGATGATATCAAGAGATATGAATGATAAGGACAACAGCACATTCCCCAACCCGAAAGCTGTCGGCAAGGCAAAACCGAACAGATGTGGAGGCGGAGTTAAGATTTGTTGAGAAAAGGGAGCCAAGTGGGTAAAACGCAATTGCTATTTTTTAAGAAACATCACCCACGTAAGAAGCTTAATAGCTTTCTTCTGGCAATGAGTCTCACACAAACCCCCAGTTGCAACCGCCGGACACATGAATTCACCCCTCCAAGTCTCCAGAACGCCCGGACACCGCACAGCTTTCAAACAACAGCTTCAGTTGCCCGCGGGTCAACACCCACTTCCTTTTAGGCCCGCCCTTTAGATGCAACACGCATGCGCACCTAGAAAATTGTCCGAAACAACCAACCAAAAATCTAAATACTCTCTGGTGCTTCCCCTAACCCTTTCCGGGCGGAAACGAACGCCCAACGTTAGAGGCTTAAAACAGGTGTGAATTTCTTTTTAAGGCAGTACATTGCCCTCCTAGACTAGACTTAAATATTGGATAAAACCCGAGAGAGACCCAACGAAGACCTACAGAGCTCCTGACCTAACTGGTAAAACCACTCTCATTGATTAGGGACTGTTTACTGCGTAACTCCTGGAGACCGTTGGGGACGCAAATTAAGTAAATTAGTCTTTCAAAAGTTTCGGCGGATTCGGGTTACTGTTGGCGAGGAAATTAGAAATGGGGAGCATTGTTTAAGGAGACAATCACAAAAATTAATTTCTGGGAATTTTAGGGTGATAGGCTAATATAGGTCTTTTTCTCTAAAGTTTCCCTCGTAATAACGAATCGGCGTGAAAGGGTCTGAGGGCTACTTGACAACGCTGCTCCCACGTGTTCTTTGCATCCAGCGGCTGCGCTGCTCGCCGTGACCCCGACCCTCTGCCCCTGGACTCGGCTGGCAGCGCAGCCCCCCCAGCCTCGTACTGTTGTCGGAAGCGAGAGCCTGTGCTTAAGTATGATCTCTTTTCTCTGCCCTGAGAATCCCGGGTTCCCGGGCGGGGGGCGGCAGGCTACGCTCCGGAAAGGTGACAGGTCTCTGAATGAGGCCGCTGCATATTCGTGGGGCTGTGGAGGGCTGCGGAGCCGGGCAGCGGGTCATCCACCCCCAGAGCAGTTTGAGACCTGCCTGGCGACCGTGTCACTGGGGCTAGGGTCGTAATTTGAGGCTCTGAGGCACAGAGGAGTCGGGGTCTTGTTCTGAGTGAGGCTGAGAGGCATCCACGCCTTGACCTTGAGCTAAGAGGCAAAAAGAGCCTCCTTTAACTGAAAAATCTACTCTGAGTACTTACTGCAGGGCCAACATCTTTACCTGTCTCATTTTCAAGGACGCACTACTTAGACGATTCCCTTTAGGCGTTGCAAGAGGCTTTAGAAAAGATCAAAGCAAAAAATGTAATCTGATGTAAAAGCTAAGTAACACATTTTATGTTTACATCTTAGCTGTCTCCTTTCATAGAAGAAATCCTAGAATTAAAAAATACCTTAAGGTCTCAGCTTTGGAGAACCTTTTAATTCTTTGCAAATCATGTCTTATTTCAGTTACATTTCCCACTTCATTACTGGGCTCTTAGGTAGTTTGTACCTGCTTGTTCACAATTTGCTTTATAATATAGGTGAATTAAAAGATAAAATGACAATGTCAGAGCTGTAAGAAACTTTGGAGATGATTTAATCCCTTATTTCCTGGGTGCACCTTAGGTATGAAGGAAGTCTCTAAGGTGTGAGCATAGGCAGTCTTCACAACGAGTGGAATAATGACTTGAATTGGGTTGAAACCCAAGTAGTCTTGCCCCCATTTAGTCCAGTGCTCATAGGATTATCCTTTAAGACTTGAAGCCAACCTTTAAAACTGGAAGCAGTATACAGTAGTCTTTCAAAAGAATTTTTTTGCTCTGATTGATGAGTTACCATTTAATTAAACATAACTTCCTAAATGTGCTGTAAATAATGTAAAGTTTAAAGGGACACCTGGTGGAGTCCTATTAAATTCTATCAAGCAGACAAGTTAGTTCAGGTCAATTTAAACATCTGAGTATCGAGTAGACGATACTGATAGCTCTGGAGCAAAAAAACATGTCTCACGAGATTGTTTTTCTTTTTTATTGTTACTGTTTTATCGTTAACATTTTTCCTTACTTGCTGTCTCTTTTCCACTCTCTATATATACATAGATACAGTTTTTTTGCTGAACCGTTTGCGAGTCAGTTGAGACATCATGACCTTTAACCCTAATTTCTTCAGTCTACTAAACAGCCGGGATAAGGTTATCATACCTAAAATGACAACAGTCAGATTTTCTCCAGTTATCTCCAAAATGTCTTTTCTTTCTTTCTTTCTTTCTTTTTTAACTTAAAGATGTTTCTTTTTTGATTCAGGATCCAAAGTTCACAAATGTATTTAATTTTCATGACCCTTTTCTTTCCTAATCTAGAACAGTCCTCCATGCTTCTTCTTTCTGACTTTTTAAAAAAAGACCAGCCTAGTCTTACAAATTGTCCCATATGGTGGATTTTCCTAATTGTTCCCTCATGATCAGACTCAGACCATCCATTTTTGGCAAGAATACCACATAGGCGAAGCTTTGTCTATTGTGTTTGCGATGCTAGGTATAATCACTTGTTTCAGGTGATGACTGCCTGATCTTTCCACTATGGAAGGACAGTTTTCCTTTTGTAATAAGTAATCTCTGGAGATGCTTTAACACCATGGATATATCCTGTTTCCCAGCAACCTGTCACCCAGTGGATTTATGATCCATTCATGATCTTTGCCTGAATCTCAAGATTACCAATGATCAGTACCAATCATGCAAGTACCAGGTCAGTGATAGAAGCCAAGGACATCAGAAGAATCATTTGCTTTATTTTAACAGAACTAGAAATTTGGCTCCAGGCCTAGTACCAATCTGCTTATGATTTTTTTTTAAGAGGGAGGACATCTCCCCCATCATATCCTGTAGTCTTGTTAGTTTCTTTTTAATATGTATCCAGAAATTTCTGGGAATTGTTTTTCTTCTATGATGTTCACCTCAACATGCTTACTACCTGGAAAGTAAGGATATTATGTATTTTTAATACATATAGTAACATTAAATATTTGTAACCTCAGAATACGTTGAAGAAACTAATTTCACTTATTGAAAAGGAAGGGGCTTTTTTCTTTCTGTATAATACTGTTAGTTTCAGGTGTACAACATAATGATTCCACATTGGTGTATGTTGCAAAATGATTGCAGTAAATCTAAGGAAGAGGCTTTTTAAAAAATGATCTAGCCAACAGAAGTTTAGATTTCATCAAATAGATATTAGCGTTTGAAGGGGTCTCCCAGTCATTGTAATCCCATCATTTTTCAGATAAGAAATCAGGCCTCACTGGAGTCATTCAAGCAAAAGTTGGACAACTACTTTTCCAGAAAAGAAAGGAAACTCATGCATCAGAACAGGTTTGAGCCTGATGGCTGATAAGATCTCCCTTTATTCTTAAGTTCCCTGGTTTTATGGTATATTTGATTTGGCATAAAAGTAATTTAGCGTTGCTGTAATCATTCCCAAGACCTAAGCCAGGGATTCTGGAACTCGCTTATTCCCTCCCTCCATCTCCAGGTTTCAGGAATATAATCAAAAGGTACCCCCTCATTGCATGTTTACTTCTGTAATAACAAAGATTGGCTGTAATATCAGGAAACTAGGACCAAGTAAAAGTACAGCCACATTGCCACTGCCTGTTCTCGCCATCAGTGGTTTGTTTGGCTGTTGGAGTTTGTTGGTCAGCATAATTTATGATTAACTACAAAAGAATACCGAAAGACAAGATATCAAAGTAGCAAATAAATTTGCAAATCACTTCTTCAATCATCTTCAGTATTTTCTAGGAACAGTTGCCTACCATTATATATACTGTAAGCTTGACACACCTACACTCCAGAGATACTGCGGGTTCCGTTCCAGACCTCTGCAATAAAGGGAGTCTTGATCTTTTCGCTGGTGGAGGGTCTTGCTTTGAATTTGTAAAGAAAACCCGTCTGTGAAGCACAATAAAGCAAAGCACAATAAAACGAGGTGTGCCTGTATTGATGCCTGCAGAGAAGAGCTTTAGAAATCTAGGCAGACTGAAGAAAACTGTTGACTTAGCTCTTGAGTTCAGTTGTAGGTCTGGGAAGACATTTGAAAAATAAAATTTATAACTGAATGATTCTAAAGAAAAGGAAACCATAATGTTAATGCAATGGTCTTTGAGTAGTAGAACTATTTCTCTTTTATTTTCCAAATTCTCAAGAAATAGATTGTATTACTTTTATAATTTGATAAATTTTACTTCATTTTAAGGAAATATATTACTGTTAAGAACTGTGTGTTAAAAGATAATACCAAGAAAATAATTTTAAATGAAGATTCACACCAATACCACCTGGGCATTCCTCATCTGTGTCTTGTCAAATAGCCATCATTTGTCACCCTGGGTTATATACTGAGGGGCAACTGGGCAAGTCATTACACTCTGAATGACAGTCTCTGAAACTTGCAGAACATTCAAAGACGTCATACTTTCTGCCTCTGACATCTGGTTGTAAAAGTTATTACATGTGAACTTTAACCTGAAGAGATACAAGGATAAGAACAGGAAAAAGAACTAGATTTTGGCATCGTAATTAGCAAACATGTCAGTTTCCTAGGTTTTTATAAGTAAGGAATCAGATGTTTTCTTTTCGGTGTGAGTCGTAGAAAGTCCATGCTGCTGCCTGTCCTAAACTACAGCGAGTGTGCTGTGCAGCTCAGTAATTCAGAAGGCCAGGGTCATGGGTGCCCTTCGTGCTGTCAGCTAAAGACTGCTGGTTAACGGAGTCCCTCAATGTGTGTGATATTCCCGGTGCATTTGTTTAAATTACCACAAAACTGTGTGTTTCCTTTAATACCTACTTCCACAAAAGTTATGTTACCAGTTCTTGGATCTTTTCAGACTGTTCTGAATTGTAAGCCAAAAGAACTCCATTAGTGAGTGTTTGCTAACATCTTCCACGCTTCATCTCACTCTTCTGGCAGGGATTCCAGAGCTAGACAGTCTCACTTTCTTCTTTCTTATGAAGCTTTTTGTTTTAAGATTATTGTACATTCACATGCAGTTGTAAGAAAAAAATAGAGAAATCACTTGTGCCATTTACCCAGTTTTCCTCAATGGTAGCATCTTAAAAACTATAGTACAATGTCACAACCAGCATATTGATATTGATACTGATACAGTCAAGATACAGAATGTGTCCCTCCTACCCTGACCCGTCCTTGACCCCTGGTAACCACTAATATGTTCTCTGTTTCTGTAATTTTGTTTATTCAAGAACGTTGTATAAATGGAATTACACAGTATGTGACCTTTTGGGATTGTCTTTGTTTCTTTGTTTTCGTTCAGCATAATTCCTCAGAGATTGGTCCAGGCTGCTGTGTGTATCAATACCTCGTTCCTTTTAATCGCTGAAAAGTGTCCCACATACGGTTCACCAACTTAACCATTCGCCCGTTTAAGAACAACTGGGTTGTTTCCAGGTTTTGGCTGTTACAAATAAAGTTTCTATAGACAGTCACATACAGGTTCTTGTGTGAATGTGAGTTTTCGTTTGTCTGTGATAAATGCTCAGGAATGCAGCTGCTGGGTCACATGTTAGATGTTTAATTTTGTAACACACTGCTATGCTGTTACCAGAGTGGCGATAGGATTTTATCTTACCCCTAGGAAGATGTGAGCCATCCAGACTTTCCAGGTGCTCACTAGCATTTGGTATTGTTGCTATATTTTTTAATGGCTAAGTTGAAATTCATTTTAATGGGTGTATAATGCTCTGTCACTGGTTTTGTGTTTCCCTAACAGACTAATCATGTCTGTTACTAATCACTTTTTATGTGCCTACTTACTGTCTGTATTTCCTCCGTAGATGAAATGTCTTCTAATGTCATTTGCGCATTTTCTAATTGGGTTGTTTGTGCATTTATTGTTGGGTTTGAGATTTCTTTATATAAGTTTCTAGTTACTAGTTCTTTGTCAGTTCTTTGTCTTTGATGTCAGGTCTAAGAATCCCTTGTCCTAAAGCCCAAAGATTTTCTATTTTTCTATAAAAGTTTTAGTATTTTCATGTTTTACATTTAAGTCTCTGGTGCATTTTGAATTAATTTTTATATAAAGTTTCTGAAAGACCTAGTGTGAGGTTAAATTATTTTTATAAAAAGGCTTTTTTTTTTAAAGATTTTATTTATTTATTCTTCCAGGGGAAGGGAGGAAGAAAGAAAGGAGAGAAACATCCATGGGTTGTCTCTTGCAAGCGCCCCTACCGGGGACCAGGCTGGGAACCCGGGCAGGGGCCCTGGCTGGGATCGAACCAGTGACCTTTCACTTTGTGAGCCAACACCCAACCAACCGAGCTGTATTGGTTGGGGCAGTTTGAGGTTAAACTTTTGTCTGTGGACAGAACTGTTCCAGCACCTTTACCAACACTAGGTGGGCGTGTCTGTGTGATTCTGTTCCCAGGTTCTCTGTTCTGTTCTGTTGGCCTGTGTGTCTGCCCCTCCGCCAGTAGCACCACACAGGGGTGATTAATGTGGCTGAGTCTTCCCGTCCATGGACCCAATGTCTCCATTTCATCAGCATGTTTTAACTTCAGTGTCCATATGTTAACTGCAAGCATATAGAAAATGATATTTTAAAATTTATCTTCCATCCTGGGACCTTGCTGAATTTACTAGTTCTAGGAATTTCTTTGTAAGTTTTTTTTTTTTAAGATGTTCTATGTATGCAATCATGTCATCTGTAAATAGGGACAGTTTTATTTTCTTCCCTTAGAACCTGTATGCCTTTTATTTCCTTTCTTGCCCTATTGCTGCACTGGGTGAAACGTCCCGCAGTACGGTACAGGCAGTGACAGCCGACATCTCGCCTGCTCACAATCTCAGGGGAAAGCGTTGGGTCTCTCACTGTCCACTGCAGTGCAGGGCTTCTGTGCAGGCTCAGTATCAGGTTGAAGAAGTTCCCTCTTCTCCTAATTTTCAGAAAGTTATAAACATGAATGGGTGTTGACTTTGTCAAGTAGTTTTTCTGCATCAAATAACATGACCATATGATTTTTCTCCTGTAGTCTATTCCTTTTACATGTTTTGGGTTTATTTTGCTCCTTTTTGGGTGCTTGATCTGAGGCTTCTTTTCTAACGCATGAATGCAGTGCTATAAATTTGCCTCTTGGCGCTGAGTTAGCTCAGTCAACACAAATTCTGATACGTTGTGTTTTCAGTTTCATTCAGGTCAGTGATTTTACCCTTCCCCTTGAGACTTCCTCTTCGACCCATGGATTATTTAGAAGTGTATTGTTTATTTACCAAATGTTTGAAAATTTGCCTGTTATCTTTATGTGACTCATCTCTAGTTTGATTCATTGGTGGTCAGAGAACACACTTGGTGTGGTGTCATTTCTTTGAAATTTGTTGAGGCTAGTTTTATGCAAACCCAGGATATTGGTTCCATGGGCACTTGATAGAAGGTATCCTGTGGTATTGGGTGAAATGTTCCGTAAGTATGGGTTGTATCCTCTTGGTTGATGGTATTGAGTTTTTCTACATCTTTGCTAATTCTCTGTCTAGCTGTGCTATCAGTTGTTGAGTGGGATGTTGAGATCTCCAACTATAATTGTGGGTTTGTCTCTTCCTCCTTTCAGTTCTGTCAGTTTTCTCTACATAGTTTGCAGCTCTGTTTGATGTATACACGTTTAGAATTACCATGTCTTTGTACTGGACTGACCTTTAATGGCCTTTTCTATCTCCAGTAATACCCTTTGCTCTGGAGTCTACTTTGTCTTACATTAATATAGCCACTATTTTCTTTTGATTAATACTTTTAAGTATATTTTATTGATTATGCTATTACAGTTATCCCAATTTTTCCCCCTTTATCCGCACTCCACCCTGCACCCCCCAACCCTCCAGCATTCCCACCGTAGTTCATGCCCATGGGTTATACATGTAAGTTCTTTGAGTTCTCTGTTTCGTATACCATTTTTTACTTCTCCCCATCTATTAAATGCCTACCCATTATGCTTCTTCTTCCCTGTACCTTCCCCCCCTTCCTCCCTTCCCCCTCCCCACTGAAATCCCTCCATGTGATGTCCATTTCTCTGATTCTGTTCCTATTCTAGTTGTTTATCTTTTTCTTTCTTTTTTTAGGTTCATTCGTTGATAGTTGTGAGTTTCTTGTCATTTTACTGTTCATATTTTTTATCTTCTTTTTCTTAGATAAGTCTCTTTAACATTTCATATAATAAGGGCTTGGTGATGATGAACTCCTTTAACTTGACCTTATCTGGGAAGCACTTTATCTGCCCTTCCATTCTAAAGGATAACTTTGCTGGATAGAGCAATCTTGGGTGTAGGTCCTTGCCTTTGATAACTTCAAATACTTCTTTCTAGCCCCTTCTTGCCTGCAAGGTTTCTTTTCAGAAATCAGCTGATAGTCTAATGGGCACTCCTTTGTAGGTAACTGTTTCCTTTCCTCTTGCTGTTTTTAAGATTCTCTCTTTATCTTTAATCTTGAGTAACTTAATGATGATGTGCCCTAATGTGTTCCTCCTTGGGTCCAACTTCTCTGGGACTCTCTGGGCTTCCTGGAAGTCTGTTTCCTTTGCCAGATTTGGGAAGTTTTCCTTCATTATTTGTTCAGATAAGTTTTCAATTTCTTGCTGCTGTTCTTCTCCTTCTGGCACCCCTATAATTCAGATATTGGAACATTTCAGGTTGTCCCAGAGATTTGTAAGACTCTTTATTTTTTTGAATTCTTGTTTCTTCATTCTGTTCTGGTTGGATGTTTATTTCTTCCTTTTGTTCCAAATCATTGATTTCTGGTTTCCTTTCTGTTGCTATTCCTTGAATATTTTGCTTTATTTTATTTTGGGTACCTTTCATTTGTTCTTTCATTTTTCGACCAAACTCAATCAGTTCTGTGAGCATTTTGATTACCGGGGTTTTAAATTCCCCATCGGATAGGTTGGCTATCTCCTCATTGCTTAGCTCTCTATCTGAAGTTTTGCTCTGTTCTGTCATTTGGTTCCTATTTCTTTTGTTCCGGGTGCGGGGGCAGGGCCTTAGGAATTCACCAAGGCAGGACAACCCTCCTTGCTGCTCTGAGATGCTGCCTGTGGGGGAGGGGCCCGGGAGGGGCCCGGGAGGGAACAGTGCAGCTGCCTGCTCATCTGTAGTGCACCTTCCAGTGGACTCTTGTGCGAGACTGGGAGTTTCTCCCACAGCGGCAACCCCACCGTAGCCCAGGGTCAGCCCTGAGTCCCAGCTTCCCATTCAGCTAGACCTGCCGCCTTCCTGTGGTTTTCCTCAGCTAGCCTGCTGGCGTGGTCCACTGCCTCACCATGGTTTTCCTCCATCTGCCATCTTACCGGTCTGTTTGGGTTGGTTGACTGTTTCTGTAATTCCTTAGTTATCGGAGTTCCCATGCAGTTTGATTTTCTGCCACTTCTGGTTGTTTATTGATTTTAGATGGGTTGTTATCCTCCTTTTGGTTGTGTGAGGAGACAAAGGGTTTCTACCTACACCTCCATCTTGGCCGGAACTCTCTTTTGATTAATATTTGCATGATATCTTTTTCTATCCTTTTGTTTTCAACCTGCCTTTATCCTTATATGTGAAGTCAGTGTCTTGCAGACTGCATGTACTTGGTCATATTTTTTAAGTCCGCTCTGCCATTCTCTGTGTTTTAATAGATTATTTAGACCATTTATATTTAATTGTTTATCTAATACAGCTTAAGTTTGCTATCTTATTTTTTGGCTCATTTTGTTCTCTGTTTTTGTTTCTCCCTGTACTTTTCCTTTCCTTCCTGTGGATTATTTAAACACTTTTAAAAATACCATTTTGATTTATTTATAGTGTTTTTGAGTGTATCTCTTATGTATTGTTTTTAGTGGTCCCGGTAGGTATTACACGATATATGCAGCGTTTATCACAGTCTAGTGGTGTCAACAAATTACAGTTTCCACCAAGTATAGAAACATCACCTCCCTTTAGCTTCCCATTTATAATATGCATTTAGAACCACATTATACACAGTTTTATAATTTTTGCTTTATTGTCGAACATAATTTGGGAAACTCAAGAGAAGAGGGAGAGTGTGTTATTCTTACTCATATTTTTCTCCTTTTTATCATTCCCTCTCTGTTTAGAACTTGAAACCCACTTTTAGAGTAAATTTGCTGGCAACCAAGCCTTTGTTTCCCTTCGTTTGAGAACGGCGTCGTCCCCTCATTCCTGAAGGACGTTTTTTCTAGATACAGGTTTCTTGGTCGGCTGTTGAGAAATCTGCTGTCATCCTAATTGTTTTTCCCCTGCAGGCGAGATGACGTTTTTCTCTCACTGCGTTCAGAATTTTTTCTTTTAGTTTTTAGATGTTTGTGATATATTTTGATAGGGACTTCTTTATGTTTGTGTTCCTTGGAATCCATTCAGCCTCTTAAATCTGTAGGTTTGTCTTCTGCTGAACTTGGCGAGTCCTCAGGCATCATTTCTTCTGAAACGCTTCACGTTTGTGCTCTCATTCTCCTCTCCTCCCGGAACTCTGATGACACAAATGTCAGATCTTTGTTCAGTCCTTCCGGTCCCTGGTACTCTGCTTGTTTTGTCATTTGTTTTTCTCTTATCCAGATTAGGTCATTCTTTTTTCTTTAATTTTATTTATTTATTTTTAGAGAGGGAAGGGAGGGAGAAAGAGAGAGAAACATCAATGTGCGGTTGCTGGGGGCCGTGGCCTGCAACCCAGGCATGTGCCCTGACTGGGAATCAAACCTGCGATGCTTTGGTTCGCAGCCCACGCTCAATCCACTGAGCTATGCCAGCCAGGGCGATCATTCTTTTTCCTATGTTCCTGTTCAGTGATTCCTTCCTGTGTCATTCTGCTGTTGATTCTGTCCATTGAATTTATTTTGGTTATTAGAGTTTTCATTTCCTACAACAGCCATTTGAACATCTTTGTCAGGTAATTGTAACATTACCTCAGTGTTGGACATCCATTGATTGTCTTTTTACATTTAGTTTGGGAGCTTCTAAGTTCTTGGTATGGTGAGTAATTGTTTTATATTGTAACCTGGACATTTTGCATATTGTGTTATGAGGCTCTAGATCTTGTTTAAACTGTCTCCTCTAGCTGGTTCCTTTTGGCACTGCTCCATCAGAGGAAGTGATGGGAGTGTCACCTTGTTACTGCCAGGTAAAGGGAGAAGTCCAGGTTCCTCACTCTGTCCCGTTGCAGGGAGGATCTTCTCATTATCGCTTAGTGGAAGTAGTTCTGGCTCTGCACTAGGCCTCCATTCGTGTTTCCCTGGCTGAGAGGGACTGGGGTGCCTCATCACTGCTCCCCGCATGGCCTCCACTGACAAAAGCAACTATGTGGCCTAATTAAAATGGGGCAGTAATGCAAGTCCTTAGTCTCACACTGTCTGCCTTTGATACCACCACAGAAAGGAGGAAGGGGAGGTGTACCTCATTACTGCCCCTTGAGGTGGAGGTTCAGGCTCTGCTTGTGGTTTTCACTGACACCTGGCTGCGGGGGTGGGGGCTCGTCATCAGTGCCCAGTAAGGATGAAAGTCCCTGTTCCCACTGTGGTGGGGGAATTGAAGGCCTCGCTGCAACCTGGTGAAAGTGGAAGTTTAGGCCCCCCGACCTAGTTTACGCTGATGTGGGTGGGGATCGGGGCCCCAGTTTTTTCTGTGTTTGCCTTGAGTACAGCAGTTAATTGTCTAAAAGTTTCTTATGTGCTTCCCATTTCCTAGCTCCTTGACTGGAGGAGGCAGGCTGATCAGGGTGGCCAGGGGAGGGAGGGCTTTTTTTGACTATTTCCACTGGCATTCGTAGATTGCCAGCTTCCTTAGCTCTAAGTCTGATAGATGAGACAGCAGAGAGAATTCACCATAATGTTGTTTGTCAGGTCCCAAAGTGCCTAGCTGGTTTGCTTTCTTCTCCCACTTTTCATGGTCTTATGTTTTATACTTAATGTCCAGGGGGATTAGTTATACTTAATGAGAGGAACAGGGAAAGGCACATCCACCCTACCTTCCTGGAAGTTCAAGTTCTAAACAACCTCGTTGTATGATACACTGACAGAATCCTCTGGTTCTTTGACTGGTTGTGGTATTTTATAGCAGTAATAAAGATGCTTGTTGCTTCGGAATCATGACTGGTGTCAAAACTAGCACAGAATATGTTTGGGGCATTAAAAAAATGTTTATTAAATATCTATCAATTACTTAAAATAGTAACTGCTAAGACTCCAAATTATAAATAAGTTTGATGTTGATATTCAAAGATAATACAACAATTGGGTTTGATTTCTATGCAGTTCAGTAGTTGCAGGGTATGGCATCAGTGTTTCATGACTTAAATGAGCTAAGGTGAACTCTGATGGATAGTATCTTACCTGGAGTATATAAATGATGATAGTCACAGCAGCATCTGGGAAATTGTGAACTTCAGGCGATTCTTAGTACATTCCAAGTAGTTTATGTGGTTAAATGTAAATCTGTGTGTGTGTGCATGTTGTTGTTGTTGTTATTATTCACAAAGCTTTGAAATAAAATAGGAATAAAAAGCATTCTTGTTAACTCTTTAAGTGTTTGTGGACATTAAATTGCCTGAACATTAAGCTAACCCAAGACCTCCACTGCGCTGTCTGTAGCAGATGGAAGAGCTGTAGGAGAAATGACTACTTATCCTGCAGCCACTGAACCAAAGGTTCCCACGAATACAGACAATTACATTGGGTTGGCCAAAAGGTTTGTTTGGCTTTTTCCCTAAGATCCTTCTCATAGCTCTTAAGTTGTCTTGAACGTCATTCGAAACAATTTTCTTAGATTATATTGTGACAGCCGATATTATATATTTTTAGAGGAAGGTGAAGGGAGGGAGAAAGAGAGGGAGAGAACTATCAGTGTGTGGTTGCCTCTCATGTGGCTCCCACTGGGGACCTGGCCTGCAACCCAGGCATGTATTGTGCCCTGACTGGGAATCAAACCAGCAACCCTTTGGTTCACAGCCTGCGCTCAATCCACTGAGCCACACCAGCCAGGGCTATCAGCATGTTTTTTTTTTTAATTTATCAAAATTGGTGAATTTTTAGTGTAGCCATTTTAATATTGAAGATGTAAGAAAATAAGCAAATTTTCAGCATATTAAGCTTTATTATTTCAAGAAAGGTGAAAACATAACTGAATGCAACAAAAGATGTGTGCGGGGTGTGGAGAAGGTGCTGTGACTGGTCGGACGTGTCACAAGTGGTCTGAGAGGTTTTATGCTGGACATTTCTGTCTGGACAGCGCTCCACGGTCAAGTCAGGCAGACCAGTTGAAGCTGATAGTGATCAAATCAAAACATTAGTTGAGGACGATCAACATGGAAGATAGCCAACATACTGAAAATATCCAAATTAGTAAAGTTCTTGGTAAAAATGAAAAATGTGTCTTTTTTACAGGAAAAACATTTTGGCCAACCCAATACTTTTTATTAATCATTACTTCAAAGATAACTATGGGCAATGATGGCTCAAATGGGACGAGCATAGAAAATAGAAAAGAACTGATGTTTTTCCTTACGTATGGAAAAAGTGACTTAAAAATGTCAGCAATACTAACTTACAGGAGAAGGAAGAAAGAGAGGGAAGAATAAATGCAAGAGTGGACGGTGTAGGCATGGTTGGAGATGCTAGAATGGAAGTACCATTGATTAGAATTGTTAATTGAATGAGAACGTAAATGTTTTTCACGGTGGTAGCACTTTGAATTTCCTGATTAGTTTCATCTCTGTAACAGCTTCATACAAATTTTATGTTTTACAGAGGCACTTTAAAAATTGATAAGTCAATAAAAATGACTCATCCAGTTTGCCTTTTTTGCATTGGTAATCATGAAACTCAAAACTAAATATAATGCACAGAAATTCTGTTGTCTGCAGTGTACAAGATTAGTATTTGCTTATCCTACCTTCTACATGTTTTTTAATTTCTATTTTAAACAGCTTTATTTTATACAAATCTTTTATATAAGATGTTCTTCCTTCTTAGAACTAGCCGGAGTAAATAAACAGTGTGATACATTCTCATATCTGAATTAACTGAGCCTGGGCCCTCCGTTTAGGGTGTGTGAGGTCCCAGGATTCAGAAAGGCTTTGTGGCTTCCTTATCTTCACCTCCCTTTGCCCCCAGTCAGATCGTAAGTGTCACGTGTTTAGAAGTTTCTGTTACAGTGACTGCCCTTTTTGAATTGCAGAATGTATGACACCTCTAACTTCCTTTTCGAGTATATTAGAGTCCATCAGAACTCGGAGTATCTTTCATTTGGGTTGCTGACTGATAACTTGGGGTGGTGCTTGTTAACAATAGGACTTTGCATGAGCGTAGAGTAAGGGAAGGAACATTAGTAGCGTAGGTCAGAGTTCTGTTAGCGACCAGTGCAACGGTTAGGCATTTATAGGAAGACAACAGAGATATCTTGGTTCCCCTGGGAACCCCACTAGGAATGGGACTTTTTAACAAGTGGCTTTTTTTCAAGGTAACAGAGCAAATCGTCTTAAAATTGAAGATTTTGATAGACAGGGTCTTTGGGTCACATAGGTAATATAGCGTTAAAAAATCTAATTCTGAAGTATGGTTCTTTGTCGTCATAATGATGTGGGAGATTGGGGGAATGACATACAATTACATACACAGTTAGAAATTCATAAAATATGCACAGTATTTCAGGTAGACTTGTTTCAGTTCTATTTCATAAACTATTCATGTTTTGATTACCTAACTCTTTAGCTAGCCTAAAAATATTTGTTTACAAATTGACAAACTTTTTTTTATTTTTAAAACAGGTGACTAATAAACCTACCAAAAGAATATGGCTGCACAAATGCCAGAAACTGATCAGATAAAACAGGTAAGGTATTATAATTAAGGAAAAAGCATTTTGCAAAACATTTAAGGCACTGTTGGATGCAACCACGTCAGTCAGTGATCTCACAAAATAACTTTATCTTTCAGATAACCCAGGAAAAAATACTCAGCAGGAATATCTGACTATATTTTGTAGCTCAGTCAGAGGTGTCCAAACTTTGGTGTCTCTGGGCTACACTGGAAAAAGAAAACCTGTCTTGGGCCACACATTAAATACACTGCGACACATAATCACTAAAAAATCTCATACTGTTTTAAGTAAATGTACGATTTTGTGTTGGGCCGCATTCACAGCCACCCTGGGCTGCACGTGGCCCGCAGGCCGCAGACTGGACACCCCTCATGGTTGAAAAGAACCTTTGATTTCAAATATTACTGTATATTTTGCCTAAATACAAACTTCAGCAATTAAAGTTTCAAAACATCTGTTTTAAAGCCCCAAATATTAAAGAACTTTCTACTTTGTTTGTAGTTCAAAGAATTTCTTGGAACCTACAATAAACTTACGGAGACCTGCTTTCTGGACTGTGTTAAAGACTTCACGACAAGAGAAGTGAAGCCTGAGGAGGTATGAGAAGCGTCACCCACTAAACGTTCTCTAAGCGCGTGACCAGCGATCTAAATGGGATTCCCCTAGGTGTTTTGCTTGTTCCTAGTTATTGCAGGAGTTCTGGCTGCCCTTCATGTTCCGTTGCTTGGGGGACCTGAGCAGCCGAGGACCCATAACAGTGAGTATAGTGATAACAAACTGAGTATGGCAGTCCCGCTGAACCAAGGCACACTGTTCTTCAGAGAAGATGTCTGGGGCTTGCGGAGTTCTTATTTTATTGCAAACAGTCTTACTAATTAGCTTTCGGTCAAGATGACCTAGCTAGAGACTTGACATGGCTTTTCTGAGAAAATGGCTTTTTAACCTGAGAATTCAGGTTAACTTTGGAAAAGGCAAAGCTTGAATTTGGTGGCTTATAGTGCATAGGTAGACTCTGAAAACCCAAGCTTAGTAGAAGTCATAACTTTTAATGTCCTCATCAAAATATTTATTGGCTTAAGGTGACATAACTTCTTCTACTGGAAGGTACTAATAAACAGTCGTGCTGAGAACTTGATGTGTAACCAGCAATAAATAAATACTTGTTAAACAAATGACAAAGTTTGATAGATGCTGGGTGTAATATTCTTATTGGTAAAAAGTGAATTAAGTTGAGAATTAAGTTAAGGATGGAATTTCTCATTTAAAAGGAACCAACTTGCTACTAGGCCTAGTTTAACAATCAGAATAAGGGGATGAGAATTTGGGCTTTCAGTTAATGTTAAAACATACCGGTAGAAAATCTAGTCCAGATTGCAGGGACTTAGCATTGTTTGTAAGGCCTACAAATTCGTAGGTATTCTATGTATTAATTCTTGTATTAATAGTTGAAAACTATGGTCACCTGCTACTTATTAATACCATTTAATTCTCAGGCACATTGAAAGAAAAGTACCCACTGGTTGGTCTTTTAGAATACATGTATTTATTTATTTATTTATTTATTTATTTATTAAGATTTTATTTATTTTTAGAGAGAAGGGAAGGGAGGGAGAAAGAGAAATATCAATGTGTGATTGCCTCTCACATGCCCCACCCCTCACGGGGGACCTGGTGGGCAGCCCAGGCATGTGCTCAACTGGAAATCGAATCAATCACCCTCTGGTTTGCAGGCCAGCACTCAATCCACTGAGCCACACCAGCTGGGGCTGAATACATGCATTTTTTTTAGATTAATAATTTGCATTGCCTCTTCCATCTTCTCTGTTTAATTCTAGACCACCTGTTCAGAACATTGCTTACAGAAGTATTTAAAAATGACTCAAAGAATATCCCTGAGGTTCCAGGAGTATCATATTCAGCAGAACGAAGCCCTGGCAGCCAAAGCAGGACTCCTCAGCCAGCCGCGGTAGGGCCCTAAAGGACAGACCCTCCGTCACAGCCTCCAGCAGCTGCTGCTCTGGACGGGGACTCATCTGATGGGATCCCCTAAAAGCAGCGGCCACCATGTTAACCCTCTGTCATGACTGTTTGGCAAATGGAAACCACTGGAGAAACAAAATTGCTATTTACCAGGGATAATCAAAATAGAAGGTTCAAAGAAAATAGAAAGATGCAACCTTTGTTGAGGCCTTATTATTCAGGAGCTTAGTCACTTGATTAGAAAAATAAACCAATGTTTCTTCAATTGTGACTATTAATTTTAAAGCAAAATATGTGTTCAATCATGAATGAGATAGAAAAATTTTTTATTACTAAAAGTAAAATAAATGGAAGTGTCACTGGGCAGTTGTTTTTACTGTATAGAACCATATTACTCTGGACTGTGGATACGTTGAAATGTTTTTCAATCAGGATCATCCTCCAAGTATTCCTGTTCATTCATGTCTGCCTCAAATTGCTGGTAAACACATAAAATGGTTACTTGCTAATCATTTCAATGCACGATCCTTTTCTTGCCTCTCTTCTTGTGTCAGGGTGGGCATTACACATTCTTACTCTAGCTGCATTTCATATATATCCTCAAGAAACAACCCACCTGAGACTAGCTTGGGGATGTCTGAGAGCTGGCTGCTAGGCTCTAGTGGAGTGTGTGTGTGTGGAAAGATGAGAACATGAATGACTGAGTCAGACCAAAAACAGCACATCTCAGCCATGGCATGTGATCAGCGCAATAACAAATGATCCAAAGTTGAAGTAGTGTCTTGTGGCTGAGTGAGTCCTAAAACACAAGCATTTTTAGGAAATCCTAATTGATGCATAAGCATAACAAGCAATTTAGTAAATGTAAGTGGATTAATAGCTATTCATAACTGCTTATGAATGGATTTCATATAACAGACTCAAGCTGTACTTAAGAAAACACTAATTAGCCTATATGTTTAAATTTCGAAAGTGATATCTATGTTTTGTCATACGCAAAGTAGAAGGGTTGCTCTGCTTTGATAATTTACTGTTTTCTATGTTACATCTAATTTTTAAGCCATTAGGTCATTGAAGTAACAATGCCACTTAAAAGGCCTCCGTTGACATTACAGTCGGTCAATAACTGTGGCATCTTTTTAAAGTGCAAAGACAAAACATTAACAATGCTATCTTTAAAACTGAAATGCTGAAGCCTGTATAATACTGTACAAAATGTCCAATACATTATAGTCAAAGAAACAGGAAAGTATTGTCTTGTTTCACCTTAAGGCAAGAAAAGCAATAAAAAATAAGAGATTTGTCTGATTTAAAACTTCGGGCCATTCACACACATACTGTACTGTGTCTGTGTACTCAAGCCCAATATAGTTATTCTGTTCATTTCACAAAGATAATGAAATACAAGCTCACCTGGCAAATAAGGGGAACGTTGTGTAACAGCATCTCAAAGACCTTGGGCGGCAGCGTGTGCTTAAAGCCCTTCAGAAGTTCCCTCGGCTGCCCGCACGCTAGAAGAGCATTGCTGAGATGTTCAACACCCATTCTGTGCTCCCCTGAAACAGATTGAGTTCAGAGCAAAATTTCATGTTTTGTAAAATAGATATTATTTTTACCAAGAAGTCACCAAGCATTAAAGCTTAAAAGGCATATCAAGAGAAAGCCTCAGTAAACCTCATAAAGGGTACAAATGTGGGCGGAAGTATTGAGCTGCCAGTTAGATCCCCTGTGGCTAAGGTGAAATGTGAGTGACTCTATGACCCAAGTCACAGTAAGTATTCTCTCTCACTGTTTGTAAGCGCATTCTTGCCGTGGAAATATTCTGCGGTCTGGGTATTCAGAAGGTGGGCACTGGTTCTTTCAAAGGTTGTGCTCTGTTAATTGACATGAGGCAGGTTTTCTCTACATGCGTGACCGCTAAAATTGTAGATAAAACATCTGTTTTTCTGGCTAACATGACACTTCCTAAAACTTGAGTTTATTGTTGAAACAAGATTTAGTGTAACATGAATTTTATATATGGAAGAAGAAAATCAGAGATTACGGACTTTGATTTTTAAGTAAATTTTTAAAATGAGTTTTAGGATGATGGGCTATAAACTAAGAATGAAAATTTGTGAAGAGTAGAAATTAATCAAAGAATTTCTGTTCAAGTTAGAACATAAAATCACTTAGTCTCACTTCCTTGTTTTGGGAAACTGAGGCAAAGATCAGTGAAATGATCCGTGTACGCGAGCCCACAGATCAGCAGTGAGCCTGGGGACCCCCGCGCACTGCATCTCCCCCAGGGTTGGGCAGTGATAGAGACTGAAATGGCGACATACATCTGATATAACTAGTTAGGAGACAGAATATATTTCTCTGTAGTTAAACATCATATTAGATCCTTATTAACTGAAATGAATTTCCCATTTGTTGGTTGAAATACGTGGTTGTATGAACAGTGCATGATGGACAGAAAAAAATGTCCCCCAAAGATTTGTATTAAGCTTAAAAACTGAGAAAGACATGACCTAACCTAGATACATAGACAAAAAGCCTTGTTGATATGTAGGTTTTATAACTTAAGGTTTTATGTCTATAGACACCTAATTTTACATTTTTTAAAGATTTTATTTATTTAGAGAGAGGGGAAAGGTAGGGAGAAAAAGAGGGAGAGAAACAATGATCAGTTGCCTCTTGCACATGCCCCAACCGGGACCAGGCCCACAGCCCAGGCCTGTGCCCTGACCAGGAATTGAACCAGCAACTTTGGCTGAGCCATGCCAGCCAGGGCTAATTTTACATTTTCAAAGGAAGACATTCATTGCTGAGCTTTTGGTAACTTTTCTTTGGCATTTAAAGAAGCTATTTTTATTTTTAACATTTTAAAAAATTGAATTGCGAGAGAGCGCGAGAGGAACATCCATTTGTTCCACTTACTTACACATTCACTGTACATGCCCTGACCAGGGACTGAACTTGCAACATGAGTGTGCAGGGACGACACCACACCTGAACTCCCACCCAGGACTGAAGAAGCTGTTTCTTAGATGAAGTATTTCACTGTAATGTTTATTTTAAATTAATAAAATCACAGCTTTATGAAAATGATGCATTAGGTCAAAACGCTTTGAATGTATTGAGCATTTTAAAGAAAAAGATATAATAAGTGACTGCTCTCAAGTGGATGGAACTAAGGTGACACAAAAACAATTTGACCAGTTAAGCCAACCAATACACTCAATCAAATCTCTGGCTCCACGGCCCCATACAGACGTCACCACAGTTGCAAGGGCTATAGGGTAGCTGTACAAGCCGACAACGAAGTAATGAAAATTGGGGGTGGTAGCAGGGGCAGGTGCAGAAAACGGAAAAGGATTACAGAAAACGGTGAACAGTTACTGCATTAGAATACTGGGTCTCGATGTTCGATTTGTATTGTCATAACCTAGGGAGGTTTAACAAATAATGCTTGGGGTCCACGCCCAGAGATTCTGATTTGACTGGTTTAGGGTTTGGTGGGGATTTAAAGAATAAGCAACCAAGATTGAGAACTGCACCAGAAGTGAAATACAGAAGTAACATAACCCTTAAAGAGCTAGTTTATCAGTTTAGGAGTTCACAGATAAAATGTTACCACCTTTGAAAGGGAAAGATTTTAAAACAAGTTTGCAAGTACTGTTTTAATCATCTCAATAACTGTAACATACTCATCTCAAAGTCTAAACTATTACATGAAGCTCTTAAGCAGTGAATAAAAATAAAATGTAAAAAAATAATGTTTTTTTCTTTTGACTTAATATTCAGAATTTTCCTCTCCATATTTATACTATCCCAATTCAATAAATGTTAAGCTGAAAGGTTCTATTTTAATTGCTTCTATGTCCAGGGAGTATCCATATCTATGGATTACTCACGATTTTATGAGGCCCTAGTTTATATAATTTGGGGGATCCTATTTAGGAAAATATAAAATTATGAATACAAAATTGGTAGGATCCCTCCCAGCACCTTCAAAGAGGCCCGTGCAAATGAAGGTCCTTAATGCTTACACTTCATTACCTTTGTGTAAAGCCACTCCTGTGTATATCATTTAAGTCAGTTCTATGTATTCATTTTGTTGTCATTAATATTTAATAGATATTTTAGTCCATTTATAAGACTACCTAAAAGATTAGTACTGAATAAAATACTAAAATTTCACACTAGGATTAATGTGCA
This sequence comes from Tonatia bakeri, assembly GCA_004024845.1. Taxonomy (NCBI): domain Eukaryota; kingdom Metazoa; phylum Chordata; class Mammalia; order Chiroptera; family Phyllostomidae; genus Tonatia; species Tonatia bakeri. The sequence goes on from PVIA01004368.1 coordinate 90,664, forward strand.
ATAATTCTGAATGGCTACAATATATTTTTAATTTCTCAAAGCTTTTATCATTTTTTTGTTAGCCCCTTTTTTAAATTTTATTTTTAGAGCCCTGGCTGGCGTAGCTCAGTGGATTGAGCGCGGGCTTCGAATTAAAGCATCGCAGGTTCGATTCCCAGTCAGGGCACATGACTGGGTTGCAGGCCATGGCCCCCAGCAACTGCACATTGATGTTTCTCTCTCTTTCTCCCTCCCTTCCCTCTCTAAAAATAAATAAGTAAAATCTTTTTAAAAAAAGATCTTAAAAAAAAATTTATTTTTAGAGAAGGGAAAGGAGGGAGAGAGGGAAAGAATCATGGGTGAGTTGCCTCTCACACATGCCCCGACTGGACATGCCACAACCTAGCCATGTTCCCTGACTGGGAATCAAACCAGTGACCTTTCGCTATGTGGGACAATGCCTAATCAACGAGGCCACACTGGGCAGGGCCTTTATCATGGTTTTAAGCCACAGATTAAAGTAACAATTTTGGGGATTACTGTGAATTGTCCAGGATCTTGACTTCCGTTTTATCTTTACAAATCCTGAAGAATGCTACTCTCTTCAATACAGGTTGAAAAACAAAATCTTAAAAAAAAAAAAGACTAAAAAGTTTTGAAGCAAAAACAGGTACATGTAATGAGAGATGCAAGAGAATTTGTAACACGTGAAAAAAAGATACATAAGTGGGGGTAATGCTCTTTATCCAGCAACATCATTTACCCCTTAGATAAGAAGCCTCCACCCCCAAAATTTTCCTTTCTAGTGTTTAACACCAGAATAAAAACATGGTCATTATACGTACTAGCTATAAAACACCGATATTATCTACCATCATTTTACCCGATAATGCTGTGTTTTCTCTCAAATCTATCTGGAATTGGCTGAAGATAAATTATAATTCAAAATACAGGTCATGCCATTCAGTGCAAAGTAGACCCTACAGGCAGCACGACGACAGACAGGAAAAGGATGGCCGTGCATAATGGTTTCATCATCAAAACCCAAGTGTATTGTTAAGAATATTCTAAGGAGACAGGGAAATTTTTATAAAGCAGTAAGAATTTTTAGAGCTTGCTTCCTCCAAGTAGTCATTTGGAAAGGTCATTCCCTCGGAATTGTACCTGGCGACAGGTGAGGTGCTCTGCGTCTGGCTTTGCCCCTCCGCTGGCGCCTCAAGGCTGCAGCAGAAGCCGGAGCGGCGACTGACATCTAGCACATGGGAGCTGGACAGTGTGGTGCGGCGAAGAGGCTGGCACAGCTCCTCTTTGAGCTGAAGTACACTGGTTCACACAGCCAGCACCCTGGCTGGCGTGGCTCAGTGGACTGAGTGCCGGTCTGTGAACCAAAGGGTCCCTTGTTCAATTCCCAGTCAGGGCACATGCTGGGTTGCGGGTCAGGTCCCCAGTTGGGGGCCTCTGAGAGGCAACAGTTGGTGTGTCTCTCCCTTTTTCTCCCTTGCTTCTCCTCTCTAAAAATAAATAAATGACATCTTTTAAAAAAACACACATACACACATCTAGCTAGTTAAGTACTGGACATAGATACCAATCAATAAATGAAGATAAACTACCATGAATAACTGCTTACAAAAGAATGTTTACATTCTTACCTCTAGATAACCAAAGCTCTCCCATCAGTACCTCTTGCAGGAAAAGTTCTTGCAATTTTTCATTCCTCGCTGGATCCCACAGCTAAGATTCACAAAACATTTGACAATGAGTAATGGGTGTCAGGAATATGGTTGCTAATCACAATTATTCAGTTTTTACTTTGAAATCCGTCTCTTGCACATAGTTGCTAAATCCAAAGTGTGACAAACGCATTTGTTCTTCACATTAAACTGTTTTCTTAAAATGGAGTAAAACTTCAGGTGATAAAAAAAAATACATGTCATACTCAGGTTAGGTTGAGATGCCTGCAATAACTCATCCATATTTTGTTCAGCTTAGTAAGTGCACACAGAAGAAATCCTACCATGATTAACTATGACAAAGGTTGCTTTGTGCGTTGCCAAACTACTTTCTTGCCTGGGGCATTAGCATTGCGTGTTGATTTGGCACAGGGCATGGTGGACGGCTGGCAGTGCGGCTGGTGTCAGGAAGGGTGCTTTGGTTTGCTGCAGCCTGGTTCATGAAGGTGACCAGGGTCACAGGACGCCATGTCATTGGTCCTGTGCCCAGGGCTGGTCTTTCCAGGTAGAGTGAGCAACCCCTAGACAAAATATTGACTCCACGGCGAGTCATTTCAGCTTCAGTCTTTTACGTCCGGAGGGTTTTTGTGTTTGTTTCCCAAGAATTCTCTTTCTAAAATGGGATGAGCCTGGGGACAGGGGTCACATTTTAAGCTTTTAGCAGCAAATGTGCTAGTGATCAATAACAATCAAGGTTTCATTCCACGGATATTTAATGAGCACTGAAGAATGAGCCTCGCCAGAGAGAGATGGAAAGGGAAGGAGGCTAAGTCCCCTGCGCCCATCCCCAAGGAGCCCAGAGTCTGATCGGGAAGGGGCAAGCACGTTGAAGGTCAATAGTACATCAGCAGTGTCATCGAAATAATTTCAATAAAAAGGAAAATTAATTCCATTCTTTAAAAAAGATCAATAACATATTAACAATAAAGTACCACATCCTCTGGGGTTAATGTACAGAGACACTACATCTGGTTGGAGAATCAGGGAAGCTTCTCAGAAAAGTTAACATTCAGGATGTGAAGAAGCTTGGTGAAAGTCTGATGAAGAAAGACTACAGACAATGGAAAACTGCAGGGAAAAGAAATCAAGTGATCTCCATCTGGATTATGACAGGGTGAACATTGCAACACTGATAATTACCATACGTTATTTGCAACCCTTAGGAAAATGATGCCCTCAATATAGAAGGCACCTCGGAAGGCTGTGGTGCCAAGCAAAGGGGGACTGGTCTCACAGCGGCAGAGCAGGCAGCTGTTGCAAAGAGTTACATATTCTGAGCTGCCATTTAGAAGACCGGATCAACCACAGAGGCGGGTAGACAAGTTGGAAAATCGCTATAATAGCCCAGGTAAACGGTAATAGAAGCCCGGAGTAGTGTGGAGGCAATGGGAATAGAATGGGAATAGGATCTGGGTGTAGGGCATAGAAGAACAAGAACCAGCGACTGATTGTGGAGGATGAGGCTGACATTCAAGCAGGAGGACACAGGGTCACAGTAGGGGGGCTAGTGACACTGAAGAACATAACAAGTTAACCAAGGGGAGCAGTGGCCGGGGATGAGATGATGAATTTACCTCTGAACACACTAAAATGAGATGCCAATAGAGCATCTAGGCAACAGTCTGGCAAGTGGATGAACTTCAGGACCCTGGGTCTAGAGTAGTACGTCTGAGGTCACCTGTGGAGACGGGAAGGAGCTTCCAGGGAGACGAGGGAACCGGGCAGAATCTGAGGGCAGTGTTTCACAAAGAATCAGCTGACAGACCTGTTAAAACTGCAGTTTATTGGGCTCCAGCTAGACCTGCTGAATCAATCTCTAGGAGCAGGGCCCAGGAATCTGCATGTTAACAAGTTTCTAGCTGATTCTGATAAATTCTGAAATCTGAGAATCAAAGCCTAAATAGCCCTTGGCCTACTCCTGAGTTCCCAAGTCAGAACTGTCTGGCCCTTGAGTCAAATAACTTATATTTTAACAAACACCCTAGGAAAATCTGATGCAGATGGTCCATGGACCATACTTAGATGAACTATAAGGGCCTGAGAGTGAGTGGGAAGGGAAACCCTAGAAGAGGTGGAAAGGGAAATTTCTCTGTGCCTTAGTTTATTCATCTGTAAACTTAGAAGAATGGCCCTGGCTAGTGTGGCTCAGTTGGGTGGAGTGTCATCAAGTAGCCAAAGGGTGGCAGGTTCAATTCCCAGTCAGGGCACATACCTAGGTTGCATGTTTGACCCCTGGTTGGGGCAGGTAGAGGAGGCAACCAATTGGTGCTTCTCTCTTACATTGATGTTTCTCTTTCTCTTTCTCCTTTTCTCCCTCCCCACCTCCTTTGTCTCTCTCTAAAAGCAATGAAAAAAATGTCCTCAGATGAGGATTTAAAAAAATTACAAGAACAGAGTTGTCCTGTTGATTATAGAAAAGAACATTTGAAAAATCCTGCATCTGTCTCTTCCTCGTTTGAAGTCATTCATATCTTCACTACTTGTCATCTGGACTGCCACCCACAGACTTTTCTGGACTTCGACCTCCCTCCTCTACCCCACCCTCGAAAAAAAAAAATGCATCCATTCTCTGAAATAGAGTCACCATCACTAGTTATCCACCACAACAGAAAAATATCCAAGCTTTCCAGTTTGGCATTCAAAGCCCTCCATAATATGACACCAAACTACCACTCAGCTTATCTCTCTGGCCGCAACACCCCTTAAATACTCGGATTTCGTGGTCTGTGCCTCTGCACAAGCTACTTAAAATAAACAACGGAAATCAACAAGTATTTATTGGGCACCTACCACATAGTGGACACTGTTCTAGGCACTGAACAGGCGATGGAGAGTGAAAAACACACAAGGTCAATCAAATCATACTGCAAACAAATCATTTGTAACTGCCTCTCACCCCACCACCAACAAGAGCAATGGTGGAGAGGGGTGCGGAGCTGAACCAGGCTCGGCCCCAGTCAGAGGTCAGGGAAGCATCTCAACTCGCAGTCCGGCTCTTTGGCAACTCCCTGCCCTGCTTCCTTAACTGTGTCAATTATACCTTTATTCTCTAAGTGACTCTGTCCTGAAACCCCAGAAATCTGACTCCTGCCTCCCCACAACCCTCTCCTCCGTCAGCGTGAACTATCCATTCTTCCTGGACAGTTTATCTCCCATCCTCATCGTCCGTTCCACTGACACCACTGCAGCCCAGGGTTTGTACTACCTCTCGCCTGCACTCTGCAGCCGCTCTTCCCTTCCTCACATCCATCGTGCACACTCCCGCCTGATTAATCTAACCTGAAATTTTTTAGTTCCTTCTTTTAAAAGAATGCCTGCTCAAAAATTTTCAGTAATTCCCTCGCTGAATCTGAATTCCTTAATTTCCTTAATGCACCCTCTACTTTGCTCTCCATCCTCACCTCCCACTATTCCCACTGTGACTCCTTTGTCAAACCTATTACTGAATAGACCCGGCAGACCCCCCCCGCCCCCGCCCACTTTGCACCTTTCACTAAGGGTGCAGTTCCCTCTGTCCTGAATAGTGTCTCCCCTGAAACCAAGACCCACATTTGACACATCCTTCCAGGCCCAGTTCAGTGCCACCTCCCTCCAAAGTCTTCTGTGAAGAACTGCTCCAAAGACAGCCACAGCAGCAATCCCAGTCCCACCTGCGCTCCAGAAGCTTGCCTCCCCTATCAAGAGGTGGAGTCTATTTCCTCTTCCCTTAAAACTGAGCAGGCCTCAAGGTGGGTGTACACACACACACACACACACACACACACACACGCTTGCTTGCTCCTTGGGACCCACTTATGAGATTTTTTGTGTGATCACATGTGGCAGTGTATTTAATGTGTGGCCTAAGACAACTCTTCTTCCAGTGCGGCCCAGAGACACCGAAAGGTTGGACACCCCTAGTTGTACAGCTGCCTTTTCATAACCCCCAAATGGTTCTCCAGTTCTTCCTTTGCCACCACACTTCAAGGAAGACCATGCCACATGGACAGCACTTGTGTAAATGTTCTGGCCAACAGTCCCTGCTAAATGGACACCCAGCTTGAAATGCCTGCCATGTGAAGGAGTGAGCCTCCTGATGACCCAGCACTTAGTCCTGGAGTCAACCTGCCTGGAACTGAGGGGAGCAGAAAGGTGCGGTCTCCATAGGACTCTGCTCAAACTGCAAATGCCGATACTGTTTTAAGCCACAGTACCTTAAAGCGGCAATAGGTAAGCAGAACACTGTCCACGACAATTCTGCTCCGAAAATGATTCTCCTTTTTTTTTTTGAGCTCTTGTTAACACTGGGGGCAGGGGTCACTCTTCCCTAATTGCTAAGCTCTGCCACAGCTAGGACAACGCCTCACACATAGGAGGCTCTCAGTCAGGCAGGTATTGACGGATCAACCGAATATGAAGGTTAAGACTTAATTCCTCCTGAAAATTCATAGAAGAACCTAAGAACCCTCCACACCACTCTTAAAGCTATGTGAGTTAGTTAAGTTGGGCCACCCAAGATAATTGTGATTGATATCTTTTTCGAAGACTTTATTTATTTTAAAGAGAGGAGAAAGGAAGGAGAAAGAGAAGTAGATAAACATCGATGCGAGATGTTTAAACCTTCATCGGTTTCCTCTAGTAAACGACCCTACTGGGGACTGAACTCTCAACCCAGGCACGTGCCCTGACGGGCGGCGGTGGGGGCTGGGGGGGGATCCAATGAGCGACCCTTCACTCTGTGGTGTGATGCGAACCAACGCAGACGCACCGGTCAGGGCCTTATCGATGTCTTTGGAAACGACCAATCCATTCCGCTTTGAAGGAAGAGGGGACGCGCTCCGTTTCCGAGCCAGAAGGGCGCTGTGGGACAGCAGAGGGAGTGCGGCCTCGGCCGCGCGGTTCAGGAGGGGCGGCTCCGAAGGCAGAGGGCCAGGGCTCCTCTGCCTTCTTCGATGAAAAGCACCGTTTCTACAACGTTTTCAAGCAGGTGCCCAACCTGTGGCCCGCCCGCCCCCAGCAGCCCAGGATGGTTATGAATGCGACCCAACACAAAATCGTGAATTTACTTAAAACATTATGAGATTATTTTTGTGATCACGTTAAGGTGAGGCCCAAGACAACTCTTCTTCTTCCAGGGCGGCCCAGAGACGCCAAAAGGCTGGACACCCCTGGCTGTATCGCTGCCTTTTCATAACCCCCAAGTGGATCTTCATTCGTTCCTTTTCTTTTGTAAGCGACAATAAAAACTAAACCCTGAACTCAAAGTGGGCTCGGCGGTGTCCGCTCAGAAACCAGCCAGGGGAACCCCAAATCACAGCAGGGCCAGCACTGGTAAGGATGGGGTGCGGAGGCAGGGGCGGGGGGGGGGTACTCACTACAACTCTACCTCGGAGTCCCTAAGCCCCTCACCTGGGCGCCCTGGCCCTCGGTCTGTCGCTGCTGGGCTCTTCTTTCTGCAAACACAGTGCGGCACGTGCTGGTTATCGGCCGCCGGCCTGCACCCGAGGCCCCCGGTGGCGGCGCCGCACCCTCGGGCCGCCCGCTCCGCCCCTCCTCCACCCGCTGCGCACTCACTGTCCCGCAGGCGGCGCTTGAACGCGGGGTCGCCACGCCGCTTCCAGTCGAAGTAAACGCAGTACCCCAGGAAGGCGACGGCGCCACAGGCCGCCAGGGCTGCCAGGAGGCGGAGGAGGGAGCTGACGCAGGGCATCGGCCTCGGGCGACCGCTGAGCCGAGCGTTGGGCGCGGGCCGGCGGGCGCGGGAAGCCGGCCGGCCGCCCCGCAGCGGCTTCGGAGTGGCGCCCTCCCAGGCCTCGGGGCTTCCAGCGCGCAGGGCCACAGGCTTGCTGAGCGGCTCATCGACGCCTCGAACCACTGCAGGTGGGCCCAGGAGGAAACCGAGGACCCCGGGGGCCGGGGGTGGAAGATCGTACCATCACCCAGGAACAGAGCTCTGTTTGAACCTGGGCCTCTCGCACTCCAAATACTCAAGCCCATTTACCCAGACACACCCCTGTCCCTATACCTACGACTCCCAGTCAGTATGTCTGCCATCTGGTTACCTGGGTAACTGGATCCTCCTTGGGCCTCTGTTCCCTCACCTACAAATCTAAATGATTCAAAGCTTTGGTCCATCTCCTAGGCTCTGGAGCACGGTACTCCCCGCTGAGATCCTGAACACTAGCCATCCATACCCCCCAACCTGGGCTGCCTGGTCGTCACCCGCGAGGATCCAACAGTTCAAAGTACCCAACCACCTTAGCTCAGTAAAATGGAGTAAAAAGGGATTTGAAGCAATAATATTTAACCTAGGAAAAAAGAAGTTACTTAATTTGCTGGGCCTCGCCTAACAGCCAAAGGTCCCAGAGCAAACCCAATGAGAGAACCATACTTACTAGCCCAGAAAGGCAAGACTTTATTCCAAATACCAGAGTTTTGATTTTTCTACTAAGCCAAAGAGAAGGCATAAGCTAGGTAAGAACCTAAAGAACTAAATGATTTATTTTTTGGTTATATTATTCCACTGCTCTTTACAATGATATGATATTTCTAGTGTGTGCATAGCAAGGCACTCGGAGCAGTTTTTGGTTCAGAATCTCGGTGATGGATTTAGCCAGGCTCCAAACGATCTTTTAGGCTGACTGCTCTTAGCTTCTCATCAAACCACTCTACCTATCCTGTCCCTTCCCACCTCTTCCTGTCCTTCACGTACGCTGAACTCACAGTTAAGCCCAACGGCACATGGAAAGGGATGGAGCCGGAGAAACCGGGGGATGGAGCAAGGTGGGTGGGTCGGACAAAGTGGACAGTGCCATGCCGCAGTCGGAGAGTTATCGCAGCAATTAGAAACACACGGATTCCTAGAGCTGAAATCACCACAGGGACCACGGCGGAAAGTAACTGAAAAACCTTTAAGGCAAGTTTCTATGGTAAGTATAAATTTTTCCTTCTCAAATATAGACACCATTCTCGCTAGTTTGGTGATCAGAATTCCTAAAAACCTTTGGTCATTTTCAAAATTGAGAGAGCATTAACAGTTGTCCCCAAAGCATAGTTCTATGCCAGGTAATAGCTCTCTCATTCTTTCCAACAGCTTTATTGAGGTATAATTGATATACAGTAAATTGAACATGTTTTAAGGTACAACTTGAAACATTTTATGTATTCATCCCTAAAAACAAAATTATCGTCAAAATCAAGACAGTGAACACTGCATCATCCCCCCCCCGTTTCCTTAAGCCCCTTTTTAATCCTGCCACCCTCCTTCACCCCCCACCCCTGCTTTACCACAGATTAGTTAGCATTTCCTAGATCAGTGTATAAATGGGGTCACACAGCATGTACTCTTATTGGCTTCTTTCATTCAGCATAATTATTTTGATTCAGATTATTTTATCAATCATTTTCATTGGTAGGTAGTATTACATTTTATGGCTATACTACAATGTGTTTAACCATTCATCTGTTGATGAACATTTGGATTGTTTCCAGTTTTTGTCTGTTAAAAATAAAGCTGCTATAAACATTTGTATATAAGGCCTTACATGGGCACATCTTTTCTGTTGTCTTAAATAACAGCTAAAGCCCCAGCCAGGTAGCACAGCTGGTTTGAGCATCATCCCAACGTACCAAGGTTGCATGTTCAACTCCTGCTCAGGGCACATAACAAGAATCAACCAATGAATGCATAAATAAGTGGAACAACAAATCAATGTTTTTTTCTCTCTCTCTAAATGTCATTATCACCTAAAGTCTATAGTTTATATTAGGGTCATTCTTGAGGTTGTACAGATATATAATGGTTTTGACAAATGTATAATTACATGTATCCATCATTATATTATGCAGAATAGTTCTACCCTCTGTAACATATATCCAATCCCTTCCTCTCCCAGCTCCTGATCTTTTTACTGCCTCCATAATTTTGCCTTTTCTAGAATGTTCTATACTTGGAATCATACATAATGTAGTCTTTTCAGATTGGCTTCTTTCACTTAGTAACATGTATTTAAAGCTCTTTAATGTCTTTTCATGATTTGATAGCTTATTTCTCTTAGTGCTTAATATCCCATGGTCTGAATGTTCCACGGTTTATTCACTCACCTGCTGAAGGGACATCTTGGTTGCTTCCAAGTTCTGGCAATTGTGAATACAGCTGCTGTAAACACGTGCAGGTTTTTGTGTGGACGTTAAGTTTTCAGCTCATTTCTGTACACACACACACTCTAAAGATCATGATTGCTGGATCGTATCGTAAGAGGGCATTTAGTTTTGAAAAGTAAAACCAAACTCTTTTGAATGAGCAGTACCACCAGCGGTGAATGAGGGCTCCTGTTGTCCCGAGTTCTCACCAGCATTTGGGACCATCAGGGTTTTGAATGTTTGCATTCCAATAGGAATGTTTGCATTTCCGTGATGACTTATGTGTGAGCCATTTTTTCATTTGCTTACTTGCCATCTGTGTAACTTGGTGAAGTGTCCGTAAAGGTCTTCAGCCCATTTTAAAATTGAATTGTTTGATTTCTTATTGTTGAATTTTGAGTTTTTGGGGGACTTGTTGGTGTATTGCAGATCACAACAGTGTGCTGTGTGTGGTCTGACTGCAGTTTGTCTCCTCCTTCCCCACCAATTCCTATGTTGAAAACTTAATTCCTAATGATGGTATCAAGAGGTGGGGCTTTTTGGAGATGATTAGGTCATGAGGATGGAGCTCTTCTGATTGAGATCAGTGCCCTTACAAGAGGCCCCCAGAGCTCCCCACCCCTTCTACTGCAGAAGGCCCCAACCTGACCATGCTGGCACCTTGATCTTAGACTTCCCAGCCTCCAGAATTATGGGAAATGTTTGTTTATAAGCCTCCCAATTTATGGTGCTTTTGTTATAGCAGCCCAGACAGACTACAACACAGTTCCTTATCAGATGTCTTTTACAAATATTTTTTTCTGGTTTAAGTCTTGTCTTCTCATGCTGTTTATAAATGCTAATTTGTCATCAGTATATCTTCTTTGGTGAGGTGTATATTCAAATCTTTGTGAAAAGAACTCCAAAGACGTCTTTTAAATGTCTGGCTTTGTACATAATGATCACTACTAAAAGGATAAAGAAAAAAAAAATAGCAATTCAAAAGTAATTTTTCTCAATATAAGTAAACATAGTTTTTGACCTTTTTACTAGGTTAGATGCTAGACCAGCCACTTTGTGGGATTCAACTGTGACTAAGGAGTATGTAAGGAACTGAACATATAGTAGCAGACACATGCATAAGTAAATATAATATAAGGTTAAGTTGTTAAGAAAAATAATACAGATTGAAAATGCTACCAGAGCATAAAAGAGGGTGATATTTTGGTGATGGTAAGTCAGCAGAAGCTTCATGGAAAAGTAGCTGCTGAGATATCTCTGGACAAATAGGGATCAGAGTTGTGGGGGGGGGGGGAAGAGGGAGCAAAAGGTAGAGGTGGGTGGGTGCAAGGTCTGCACACTGCCTTAACAGTTCTGCTTGACCTGGCTTCTGCCTCAGGTCTATTCTTGTCCTGGCTTTTTCCACCAATTTCTCATCCCATTTGCCTACCCAATTCATAATTGTAATTGAGCTCAGTTTTCCTGCTCCACAAAGCCTTCCCAGACCACCAGTACCTTCAAACTTGGGCTCCGTATTGTTAACTCATGGCATGCCAAAGTTCATATGCTTATCACACCTGCAGTAAAGAATTACATGGGTTAAATGTTTAACATCTACCTCACTGGATTACCCCCTTCCAGGGAAATACAGGGACTTTTTTTCTCTTGTTCGCTGTTGTGGCTCCTGGGCCTCAGCACAATACCTGCCACGTAGAAGATAACTACTGATGCTGAATTCTGGTAATAGTTTTTATGTGTGGTTGAATATAGCTTCAAATGCTTTCACAATGTTTATAGCTATGTTAAATTACAGCGCTTATAAGAAAGGAATATAAGCAAATTAATAGCTTAATCCATATAGATTTCCATAATTTAAAGCAGTTTTATAGAAGACATAGTATGTATGTGCTAACATAGGTACAAACATCTTTCTGAGTGAAGGACTAGAAAACTCGAACTTTAACACAAATAACAAAGAATGGAAGTACACAATGAATACTAAAATAGAAATCTCCATAATCTTCAAATAACTTGATTTTAATAGATAACACCTTCCATTTTAGATATAAAAGTGCTTTTATACTTTTACTGTTTTAGTCACATGCAAGACCTATCTACTCAAAGTTTAGCTAAATTCAAAATATGCCCAATATTTGAATTTAATACCTAATCAACATTCACTTACTTTCATAAGCCTTTCTAGCCCCCACACAAAAGGATTTTCACAGTGTCCATATACCCATTTAATGAATATATAATTTTCCTCTCTGTAACAAGGTCCCAATACTTCATTACCAGATTTGTATCAATTAGAAGGGACAATATTCAAGATTTACTAAATTGCTACTGAAGGAAATCATTAAAATATCTAATGTATGCATCGAAGGTTAGCTTCTTCCTACTTCCAACTGTATTTGAACGACACACTTTTTCATTTTTATAATCAAACATTAGAAATATTTTATTGTGAAAACTGAAGAATATATTGAATACGTTCTATTTTGTGAAGTCTGCTTTTCCGACTGTAAGTTGCTGGCACTTAGGAAAACAACAATCACTGAAATGAAAACTAAATATATAAAGCCTATGTTTAAAACATGGCCTTTATTAATACTGCCCACTGAGCTCCATTTTTATTTTACATTGAAATACTTCAGCTTTGCAAAGAAAAGACAGAGAAGTGCATTTTACAAGAGTACGTCTTGTTTTTAATTCTCTGCGAAAATGGAAGGAATCTGAATCACAGAGTCACAATATGGTAAATGAAATTAAGAAACAATGATCTTAGTAATGCTATGCCGTCACTAGGGTTTGGCTCCGACTTGGTTCTTATAAATCAGATCCTGACATACAGTCTAGAGCATCTATGTTATTACTCTACAACATATTAAACACAGAAAAGGAGGTTTTTAAAAAAACCTTTTCAATGTACAAACATGAATTTAAAAACCGATTTTAAAAAATCACTTTTTTACATAATGTATATGGCAAAACTGCTTTAAATACATGATTTTGGAAGAATTATTTACAAAATGTATCAGTCTGTGGAACAATTCACAGACATGGCATACATAATTGCTTTACTTAGTTGTTGCATCTCAACTTTGGGAGATATAAATTTATTCGGCAGTATAGCAAAAATAAAAACTGACAAAGTATCTTAAGGGCAACCAAAAATTTGATCCTCAAAACAGTTTAAATACTAGGACTGCCAAAGTGTCTGAAGGAGGACATGCTTTACTGATCCAGATGCCCATTTACGGTTCCACACTGTCGGAAGGACTGAGTCAGACCCCCTTCAGCACAGGCACAGCTGCGAGATGCAGCCTCCTGGGGAAGGGACAGCTAGAGCCACTGTCATCCAAAGAGTGAATTAACCTACAATTTTCTTTTTTTCAATTTTATTAATATTTTAAAAAATACATAAAAATACAACATCCAATGTCTGAATAAATATATTTAACAAGTTGCAAGATAATACCTTATTTTACACAAAATTTTCAGCTTTAGAAATCTTGTTAAATAACTTCATTGTTGTTATATATTTCATTTTTGCATTTTTGTAACAAAATAAAAACTCTGAAATTACATAGAAAAAAGACAAAATATTTTTGTCAAGGGATAAGATAGTCCACTGAAAACTTATTCACAATTCCACTGTAAACATTAATAAACATTAAAATATTTGCATAATTGTGTGCTCAAAAATACTATAAAAAGTGGAAGACTTATTACAACTGTAGTTTTCAGTCAACTACACTTCCTTTCACAATTTATTTTGTCCCATTTACACCTTTAAGCCTGGGCACACTGCTGAACATATACTTTGGCAGTTCTAAATAGCAAGTGCTTCCACAAACAAACAAACAAACAAACAAAAAAAGCCCACAACAAAAACCAAAACCAACAACAACAAAAACAAAAATGACAATAAAAAAACACATACAACACAAACCCCCTACTCACCGAGTGTTCGAACACATCTTAGTGAAAGTGCGACAGTAACTACTCAGCTGGACATTTTGATGTCTGTCATGTGCACTTGTCTATGATTTCTATTAACACCTGAAACTTTGCTATACAAATTCAAATTTGCTAAGTGCCCATTTTCTATCTTCACAAAATAATGAAAAAAATGAGGAAAAATTATGAAAAATATGCAGGCTGCCTAACCTTCAGTTATTAATCAGCTTATTTTTTTTGCAACAGAAAAAAGAAAAGAAGGGAATAGATACAATCCAGCCTGGAAGAGGAGACAGGATATACTTAGCAATGTCAAGCCAGTTGAGTGCTTTCTGTGGCTGCATTTCGGGATTTGGGGATTTATGTCCATGGCAGCAAACTGCTGGGAAGGCAGAGGAAATGAGTATCACCTGCATTCTACAGCAAGTACATTTTGTGGGGGAGATGACGAGGAAGGACTCATTCCAGTGTCTGACGATGCAGATGACATGGAGGCTCCTGCGTGAGACACTGTGGAATCAAAACAATTATATTAGACTCAAAAATTGTCATGCAGAGACACTCAGGTACTGGCAAGTTAGAAAATCTCAGCATCATTCACTTCAGTTATCTGCATGATAAGATAAGTTATCTTAAATGCTGCATGAAGGAGTAACAAACTGTCAGCAAAAATTTTGTTTGGCTCAAGTGAGTGGAATTAGCCTCTGGTCAGTAAAGTCACTCAGTTCAAAAAAACATGCCATAAAATTTAAAGACTAAAGAGACAAATTCTTAAAACTCCTTCTTAACAGAGCCCTGGAAGGAATTCACCTTGCCTCAAATCAGAAACAAGATCAATCAGAGAATGTCCCATAACCAGCTGATCACTGGTCTCCTGTCTTTGTCGTGTCCCAGCACACTGGATGGACACGACATTCCTGTAGGTAACAGAAGTTTTCTAGGTCAGGTATCAAACACTATGATTTAGGAACTGAATTTCCTGATCAGATCCAATACTTCTTGTTCTTCTTGCCTAATCCTCTTTTTGATCTTCTACTGGGATTCTTTAGCTTTGTTATCTATCACTTCCATTACATTTGTAAAAATTCCTACTATCATATACATACCCATATATCCTATAATATATATATATATCATATAGGATATATATGTGATATACATACATACATGTATAGCATATATGTATTTTTAAATCCTAACCCAAGAGCATGTTTATTGATTTTTAGAGAGAAAGGACAGGGGAAGAGAGGAGAGGAAAGGAAAAGAAAATGTTGACATGACAGAGAAACATCGGTTGGTTGTCTCCTATAGGTACCCCAAAGAGGGACTGAACCCCAACCTAGGTACGTGCCCTGACCGGGACCTGAACTGACACCTTTCGGTGTACGGGATGACGCCGCAACCAACTGCACCACCCAGTCAGTGCAATCCGATTTTTTTTACTTTGAATAGATCTGTGTTATTCTCTGAATTTTATTAATACCATATTCTTGTTTCAAGATTAGAGTATCTTCCCTGTATCTCTGGATATTAATTATAGTTTGGTATTTTTATATGGTACATCATCTGCTTTCTTCCACAAGTTCCTTTTTATTCTCATTTTATACTTTGATTTCTGTCTTTATGTATGTAGAAGCCTTCCTATCTGGTACTGTGGTTTTAGCATCCCCTTATCTACCACAATTACAGTAGTTATCTGCGTCTCAGCCTGCTCCCTTCTTCCTGTCTTTGTAGGTACGGGGCTTTTGATTTTCTTTACTGTCATTTTATTGGGGATTAGAGATAGAACACATATGAGTATGTCGATATTTAACTAGAAGTTAGTCCTACACAATTTTAAGGTCTAGGTCAGACGCTACTCTCTCCATGATTACTCCAGAGTAATCTATCCTTCTACCAATTCCTAAACTTGTTAATATCACTCTTGAGACCCTCATCATACAGCGTCCTACTAAACTTGAATATCTTTTGAGATCAGAGTCTGGATCTCATTCACCTTCATACTTCCTCAACCCAGAAGAGGGCCCAGCACATGGTATATATGCATTAATATTGTTCATCTGAACTATCTTATACAGTAGTTGCTTAGGAAATGACCATTCCGAAAACAATCTCCTCGAGGATAAGCCATATGCCTATTCATTTTGGTGAACCTCTTAATAGCAAATATAGTGCCTAATAACAGGCAGCCAGTAAATACTGAGGGAAGCATGAATTCGGAGTAAGTAAGCTGTTCTTGAGAACCCACCACATTTAGTAAAATCACACATTTTGTAAAACAGTTCACAGTCTCTTTCGGGAGTCTCACTCTGATTCAGTTGTTGAGTCACCTCAATGACAGCAACGAAGAAAATACGAGGAATCAAATAACAACAGCAAATGTATACTATATTCTAAGAATGACAAACCCAAATCTTCTAAAATGATAGCATATTTGAAAATAGAGGGAAGAAAAATTATAATCAAATTACCTTCTCTGTCTTTCTTTTTTAATCTTTTTCTCCTCCTGTCAATAGTTGCAACTTCAGACTTCAAAGACATGTAATATTTTCTGATCTCCTGTAGTTTTTCTTGGAGAAAAGAAATTCTCTCTGTACTGTTCATATTATCTAATTCATCTAAAAGGGAAAAAAATTAATTAGCATTATAAAATAATTCAGAAAAATTATGGCAGTTTTATCAGAAGTCCAACTCATAAATCATCAAAACTGCTGGTGTATTAAAACCAATCATATGAAGTTATAAGTCTCTGTAACAAGGAAGACACTAATTAAATTCAAATAGGATTTCACCCTATATCCCAATATTTCTATACTACACATTACCTGATTATTTATTTTTTACTAAACGTTACTTGATTCTTTAAATGATCAGAAAACGAAAGACATCAACACAGAGCAACTCGGATCTACATACAACTGTAGTTACTTATTGAAACTGATTCTTCATATTGATGGTTTCCTCATTTATTTGTTATTTCCAATAGTCAGTACTAGAAAGGATATTCTAGTTTCATTGATTTATGTAAATCCTACATGTCTTATTTCAAAATTGGAGATATTCTTCCAGTGAATGTTTATCAAGTTAGTATTATGAAAAGACATGGATTTATATTTAAAGTAACAAGTGATGATTACTGCAATATTTGGGAACCTAAATAAATGAACTTGCTAATCATTATTCCTTTGACATTTAAAAAAATATGTTTTTAGATTTTATTTACTTATTTATAGAGAGAGCAGAAGGGAGGGAGAGAGAAGAAACACCAGTGTGTGAGAGAAATATCAATCAGGTGCGTCTCACACGCCCCCGACTGGGAACCTGGCCTGAAACCCAGGCATGTGCCCTAGATTCGAGTTGAACTGATGACCTTCTGGTTCACGGCCCGTGCTCAAGCCACTGAAGCCACACGGGCCAGAGAATCCCTTTGGCATTTTAAGGTATATATACAGTGCTTTACAATATACATTCAAGTTTTCTGTAAGTTTCTTACTGAGTTGAAAGCTCCACTTGTATGTCCTAGGGGATGAGTTTGGATGTTTTTCTCTGTGTTTATCTTTTTCTCCATCTTTGATGTGAGGGGATATTCTTGCAGGAGATCGTGCGAGCTTCTGTGGCTTAGATACACTAAGATGTTTTACAGGGGTACATTTACTCGAATTGTCTAGGACAGGAAGGTCTTCACTATCACTGCTTTGTCCTAGAATAAAAAAATGGACTCAGATTATAAATTATACAAATCTCAAATATCAGTGTGCAACAGACCCAGCAATCACATGTTTTGGTATCCTACAGAAGTAAGTGCAAAATGCAAAGTTTTTAACAAGGAAGGAAGGAAGGGGGGGGAAGGAAGAGAAGGGAGGGAGAGAGGGAGGGAGGGGAAGAGGAAGGAAGGAAGGGAGGGAGGAAGGAAGAAAAGGAAACAGAAAATTTAAGTGCTTATCAGTAGGAAGATGGTTGGAAGTTTTATGTTATTGAACACTCTGCCCAAGTGGTTAAAAAGAACGAGCCAGTTCGTAAGAACAGAAATGACAAAACACCCTGTACTCGTAAATGAAAACGCAAAGTTATAGAACCATATAAACAATATCGCCCCGTTTATGTTTAAAACAAAACCCAACTACCCAAAAGAGCACCAATAAAAAAAATTATATATATATATATATAAGCACAAAAAAAGACCTTGATGTACACATAGCCTGTAACCCATAATAAAAATGTGAGCAGACATTTCTTTGCAATTCTGTGCCTCCTCACCAAATCTGTACTTAGAGATGCTTTTGGTTTTTACTTAATAACAAATAAGAATTCTCAATTTTATGTTTTTCAAACTCTATATTCTACTTCCACCCTACCCACTCTCAAAAGCAAATCTTGCTTTCTACTGAAAAGACAAAGTAAAGGGTTACACACTCAATTTCACAGCTCCTCCCCTACCTGTATCTGTCCTTACTGCCCTTTTTTAGGCCTCAAAAAGTGTTTCTAAAAAAAAAAAGTGTTTCTGGCAAAGATCATCTTTTCAGCTACTCTTTTTTTTTTTAAATATAATTTAGTACAGTCTTTTTTTTTTTTTAAAGATTTTATTTATTTTTAGAGAGGGAAGGGAGGGAGAAAGAGAGAGAGAGAGAGAAACATCAATGTGCGGTTGCTGGGGGACATGGCCTGCAACCCAGGCATGTGCCCTGACTGGGAATCGAACCTGCGATGCCTGGTTCGCAGCCCGTGCTCAATCCACTGAGCTACACCAGCCAGGGCTCAGCTACTCTTAAAACCATCTACTTCTCTGAAATTCCTAATGTCAACCAACCTCTTTTATCTTCAACTTCTTTTCTCAGAGTCTGCAAACTTGCTTAGATGTTTCCTACCCTTAGAAGAGGGAGGGAAGGAGAGGAAACTTAACCCTTCAGCTGGCACCTCCTTCCTTCTCTTTAGGGTCAAATTTCTTCAAAGAAATTCTTTGTCATCCAGATTTTCATACCTTCTGATCACATCACTGTGCTACTGTCAGGGTCCCAAACAATGAATATACAGAGCCCAGCATAAATAGTGCCCCTTTATATCACAAAATCATCAGCATGTATGTAATTCTGTAACACAGTATCACACTCAAGCACACCATGTGATGTTTTAGGTGAAATGTTCGAATTAAAACTATAAATTATTACCTGCATATCATTATCCTACCAACCACACACTATATAGAATATAGAATGCTAATATTCTATAGCATTTGAAACTTTTTTTCTTATTCAAATCCACTAATGTTTACTGATTTTCATTTATCTCCAATCAGTTTCTAATCTAGTCTTCCTGGCTATCCCATATAAAGGGATACCCTGCATAATTCTACTGGTCCTTTTTCTTCGTTTTTCAATTACAATTCACATTCAATGTCATTTTGTATTAGTTTCAGGCACACAGCATAGTGGTTAGACGATCATCTACTTTGCAGAGTGTTCCCTTGATATTTCCAGTACCCATCTAGCACCATACAGTTATTACAACATCACTGACTGTATTTCCTATGGTTTTTACTTTACTTTTTCTTCTCATTTTACTGATAGCAATCTCATCTTGTAATACTTGGACAGCTATCTTCTAAAAACAGACCTTATTCTAAGCTCCAGGCCCCACTTTTCCTAATACTGGGACCTCTAACACAACAATCCCTATGTTGGTCTCCCAACAACCCGCTGGTATTTCTGTATTCCACGTCAGTTAACCAATTCCTCCTATTTATAATTGAATCTTAGTGATATCTCCAATTTTTTTCAATTCATTCTTTCTTTCGCTGTCTTAGTTAAGCCAAAGACTCTTTTCAAAAAGTAAAACTGATCTATTTCCTTTCTTCCTTCAGTCTTCAAACTTACAAAAAAGTTATGAGGACAGTTGGCAAAAAAAAGTTTTTCTGACCCCTTGGAAGGTAAGTTGCCTCACCATACTTGAGTACTTTAGAGATTTTTTTCTTAGAAACACGAATATTCTCCTGTGTTAGTTATCTACAAGTTACCCCAAATGTTAGTTTAAAACTACAAATGTATAACTCACAAATTTTAAAAAATATATTTTATTAATTATGCTATTAGAGTTGTCCCATTTCACCCCCTTTATTTGCCTCTGACCTGCACCCCCCTCCCACCAGCATCCCCCTAGTCCATGGGTCATACATATAAGTTCTTTCGCTTCTCATTTTCCATGCTATTCTTAACCTCTCCGTCGATTTTGTACCTTTTCCCCACTCTTCCCTTGCCCCCCCCGCCCCCACTGATAACCCTCCATGTGATCTCCATTTCTCTGATTCTGTTCTAGTTGTTTCCTTAGTTTTACTTTTTGTTTCTTTTTAGGTTCAGTTGCTAATAGTTTTGAGCTTGTTGTCATTTTAATGTTCATAGTTTGGATCTTCATCTTTTTCTTAGATATGTCCTTTTAACTTTCATATAGTAAGGGCTTGGTGATGATGAAGTCCTTTAACTTGACCCTATCTGGGAAGCACTTTATCTGCCCTTCCATTCTAAATGATAGCTGTGCTGGATAGAGTCATCTTGGATGTAGGTCCTTGCCTTCCATGACTTTGAATACTTCTTTCCAGCCCCTTCTTGCCTGCAAGGTTTCTTTTGAAAAGTCTCGTGATAGTTTTATGGGAAGTCCTTTGTAGGTAACTGTCTCCTTTTAAGATATTCTTCTTATTTTTAACCTAGGGCAATAAAATTATGGTGTGCCTTGGTGTGTGTTTCCTTGGGTACAACTTCTTTGGTACTCCCTGAGCTTCCTGGAAGTCTGTTTCCTTTGCCAGATTGGGGAAGTTCTCCTTCATTATGTTTTCAAATAAGTTTTCAACTTCTTGCTCTTCCTTGTTTCCTTCTGGCACCCCTATGATTCACATGTTGGAATGTTTAAAGTTGTCCTGGAGATTCCCAAGCCTCTCCTCATTTTTTTGAATTCTTGCTTCTTCATTCTGTTCTGGTTGAATGTTTATTTTTTCCTTCTAGTCCAAATTGTTGATTTGAGTCCCAGTTTCCTTCCCTTCACTGTCGGTTCCCTGTATATTTTTCCTTATTTCACTTTGCAGAGCCTTCACTTTTTCCTTTACTTTGTGACCATACTCAACCATTTCTGTGAGCATCCTGATTACCAGTGTTTTGACCTCTGGTTGGATAGCTCTTCATCATTTAGTTACATTTTTGGAGCTTTGATGTGTTCTTTCATTTAGGCCATATATAAATTTTTTTTGGGTCTCAGCTTGTCTGTTATATAGTGAGGGGCAGAGTCTTATGTGTCTGCCAGGACAGGACAGCCCATGCTGCTGCACTGCAGTGCTGTATGGGGGGGAGGGGTCCGAGAGGGAACAATGCCGTTTGCTCCGCTCTCTGCTGGGTTTCAGCCACTTCTCCTCTACCCAGAAGCAAGTTTGGGCCCTTCTGGTGCTGATTCCCAGGTGGGTGGGATTGTGTATGTTCTAGGACCCTGTGGGGTCATTCCAATGAATTCTCCCTTGAGGTCTGGTATTTCTTCCACCACCACAAACCCCACAGGTTTTCCAGTCAGAGGTTTTGAGGCTCTCTTTTCCCATGCTGGAACCCTGGGTTGTGCAGTCTCTCTTGCTCCCCAATTATTCCTCCTGGTTTATCCACATGCAAATATGGGACTGCCAGTATGTCAGCCACTGCCTTGCCACATGTCCTCTCTGCCCCAGATGCCCATCTCTACTCCTTCTATCAGTCTGAATGAATGTTTCTTTTTTAACTCCTTGGTTGTCGGACTTCCATACAGTTTGATTTTCTGATCATTCTGGTTATTTTTTGTTTTTAAATTTGTTGTTGCCCTTTTGGTTGTGTAAGGAGGCTAAGTGTGTCTACCTATGCCTCCATCTTGGCCAGAATTCTTAATAGCTCACACTGTTTCTGAGGGTTGGAATCTGGGAGCAGCTTGTCTCTGTGATCTGGCTTAGGATATCTTGTGAGACTGCAGCCAAGCTGTTAGCAGAGGCTGTGGTCTCTGAAGATTTGACTGGGGCTGGAGGACAAGCTTCCAAGGTGACTTACTCATGTGTCTATGGTCAGGCCTCAGTTTCTTGCTCACTGTTGGTAGGATATGCTCAGTTCCTCACAACACGGGCCTCTTCACAGCCTGATGGAGTATTCTCACAACAGACAGCTAACTTCTCCCTGATGAGGTTCATCCAAGAATGAACATGCAGGAATCTGGAGTGCCTTTTATGACTTATTTTCTGAAATCGTGTTCTATCACTTCCACTGTTAGAAGTTACTAAATTCAGCCCACACTAAAGGGAAGGGAATTAGGGTTTGTCTTTTCGAGGGAAGAATATCAACAAATTTGTGAATATCTGTTTGTAAAACCACCACACTCCTACAGAACCATAACACAACCATCAAAACCAGGAAGTCAACACAAATATATTACCACTGTCTAATCCTCAGATCCCATGCATGTTTCTCTATTTGACCTGATAATGTCCTTTCACAGCAATAGGATCCAGGTGAGAATTACACACTGCATTTAGTTGTCACACCTCTTAAGTCTCCTTCAATCTGGAATAGTTCTTCTTTCTTTGATTTTCATGACCTTGACAAATTTTTAAATTTCAGGCCAGTTATGTTATAGAATATCCTTCAGTTTGAATTTGTTAATGGTTTCTAATGATTACATTCAGGTTATGCATCTTTGTGAGGAAATCACTGATGTACTACTACGTTTGTATTGCATCCTGTCAGGTGTTACATGATTTCAATTTGTCCCATTATTAGTGGTGTTCACTTTGGTCATCTAAGGTGGTGTCCACCACTCTTATCCACTATAAGGTTATTTATTTTCCCTTTGTAGTTCCTGCTACCTTTCTAGTCTCATCTCCTATTACTTTTTGTCAGTACTCTAGAGCCCTGTACTCTTCAGCCACATAATGGCTACTGAGAACCTGAAATGCCCTTTATCTTATATAAATTATATGCTCCTTCTTTGGCATATTATCTACACTACAACCTAGAATTTCACTTTCAGACTTGCATGAAGGCAAGTTTTGAAGGTAAAAGTTTGATTGTCAAAATCAACCATGTTTATTTCTACTATATTCTACGACTTAATTTTATTCCTTATTGTATAGAAGTCTGTTTTTTATGTAATCGATACCAGTTTACTTTCTTTTTTTTTTTTAATAAAAATTGTATTTCTCCATGTTTTAAAATTACCATATCATTTAGGAGTCAGCTTTTCTAGAAAAAAGAAAAACATTACATTTGGAAATGTAAACTTAATCTGTTTGCACCATTACAGCAAATGTTGTTTTTCTTTCATTCCAGTTTCCCAAATATGTTCCTCTAATATTAAATTACTCTACAGAAAAAATACAAAAAATATGCATAAAAATAATCACAGCTATCCCAACTCTAAATAAAATTGACAAGAACTCCAGATTAAAAATTAATGGAAAAACTGCTATTTTAGAACTCAATAAATCGTTTATTTTTAAACTGTCCCTAATGATCAAGTCAACAAACTGCTGAAAATATTAGCAGTGTACTAAAACCAGCACCGAAAAGCACCGACCTGTTCCATTCTTTTCACTTTTGGCTGCAGTACTTGTTCGCTTTGGGATACGCTTTTGCTTTTTTGCCAATAATCCACTATTTCCATCACTTGGTCTTTTCTGACCTAAAATAAGGGGAAAGAGAGAGATCCTGAAAAGCCAATAGCAAGTATATTTATTCACCTGTCTACATAAATTTCTATATATACATTTTTAAATGGATGGGGGAAGAGGGAATAGAGAGAGGAAGAAAAGGTGGAAAAAAGGAAAGGAAGGAAAGGAGGAGGAAAAAGCACTTTACAGATCAAGAGTTCATTTACTAATTTTTGGTTTTAATATAAAGTCTAATTTTCTCCCTATAAACTGCTTACCCTTCTCTCTGATCTCTCTTTCTTGAACAATTATACTACAGGTACCAGAGGCAACGCTGGCTTCAAACCCATTTGCTGATTCCCTCTCACAGAGGCCTTCTTGAGACTCTTCGGCAATACTATCAACTTCGATGGTTATGTCGCTCTCACTTTTTATACTTCGAGACTCATCTTGACTGAGAGTAAGTGGTGAAGCTACTGAAAAGTTATGCTGTACTACAGGAGGTAGGGCAGGTGGAATAGAAACAAGAGAGTTAGATTCGGAGCTTTCTACTACTGCATCCTCAATACTGGTCTTGTCCTTTTCATCCAAGTCATCCAAATCTACTTCATGGCAAACCAAGGTTTCAGGCCCAATCAGAGGCATTGCATCCTCTTCTTCTTTCAGTGGAGTATTTACAGTTTCTTCAGCTGGACTATCAGATTTCTCACCAGTCAGTTCTTGAATGCACTGGTTTGACTCTGCTATTAATGATGGCATTCCTTCATTTTCTATTTCAAAATGTTGTTCGAAATTTAAGTTTTTCACTCCCTCAGATGCAATACAATCACTGGTCCTTTCTTGAGATATGCTATTTATCATTTCTACTCCATTCTCAATTCTTATTTTTTTCTCTGGTGATGATTGTCCCAGTATTTTCCGTTTCAACTTTTTTTCTTTTGCACATTGGTCAATTTCATTTTCAGTAGCAGAAGAAAAGTTTTTATTGTCTAATGAAGGAAATTCTAGACTGTGAGTTTCTATATGAGGTTCACTTCCTGCTTCATCTTGGCTAAATGAAGAAATCTTCATAATTTCTAAAGAAAGATCTTTTGTCTTGCTTCGTCTTCCCTTTCCTTTAGGGGATTTTTCTGCCTCTTTCTTAATGTCTTCTACTTGTTCTACTTTATTTCCAAAAATCTGTACTATTTGTTCATTCTCCCCAACATCTAACTTCAAGGTCTCTAAAGGCTGCATTTGAGTCCTTTCATTTCCCTTTAATACATGTGCAGCAGTCTTTGGATTTTCTTCATCTAGTTTATCATTTAAATTTTTGTTTTTTTCTAGTTCTTCTTTAATATCAGGAGAAAGTTCTTCATTCATCAAGTTCTTTTCTAAAAGGTCTTCTGTATCACTATCAGATGAACAAGAGTCTGCAAGAGGAAATGTTACAAAGGTTTCTATCTTAATTACCAATGTAATTTTATAATAAAAATTCTGCCAAACACAAAACTCTTAATCATTAACCTTGAATACCTCCTTATAGAAATTTGTGATATAAAATAAATCATACACTTGAGCCAAAAATGTGTGGGGAAGAAGATTTCAAGTTAAACTCCATGTAAGAACATATTACATAGAAAGTATTATTATCATTATTCTGTAAAATAGTTATTTTACAATTTCACTAGTATCATATTTAGGCTATGATACTCCTTAGAAAAATGCAAAGGACTAGTACTGAGATATGACATAGTAAAGTGGTCTGATCTGAGATCTAGTAGGTAGTGATTAATAGATGTGATGGCCCTTTTGTGTCCTTAGAAAGGAATCTGACATTCTATTTAAAATAATTCTGGAAAGGAGATATATAAAAGGAGCAATTTGAATTCTCAAAATTTTAAATACTCTTCTGATTAAGAGACATGAAAATAAAGGCTATTTACCATTTTGCAAAAGAGATCTTTCACTTTAGTCAGATAATTTTTAAATTAAAAACAAGTAGAGTTTTAAGACTGTATAGGAGCTGTAAAATATAAAAATTTAGCTCACATGCTGCTTACATTCTAAATAAGTTCAAAAGGGCAAACTTACTTAAAGGTATTTTGTAAATGAAATGGTACAGTTTTTATTTTGTGATTTTAACACAAACAGAATTCAGAATTCATTTGTTCCTGGGTTAAAGAAAGAACTCCTTTAGTTTAGCAAGACTAAATATATACAGTTTTGTAGGTGGTACACTGCACAAGGGCATGGCATGCAAGAGGGCGTATCTCACTTTGTGGGTATCTTCCTTTTATGTAATATGGCACCTTCCAGCAGATGGCAGTAAAGAGGAAAAAGAACGCCCTTTTTCTAATTTGTATACAAGCAAACATCCTGTGGACTAATAGCAATCCTGTAGGTTCAAAATAACTTTTTCCTTGAAGGAAGGGAAATTTTTATAAGGCAACTATTTAACGTTTCTTAAATTACATGAAAAAAATACAAAGATAGAAAAGTGGGCAAAAAGTGAGTAAAAGCAGAATAAAATATGTTCACCTGTACTCATCACAAAACATTTCCATACCACATGAGTTTTTGCTCTCTCTGAATCTCTCTGAGCAACAGAGCCTCAGCGTTGCTGAAAGATCCTAGGGGACAGCACTGAATCACAGAGACACTGGTGCATGCTCTGAAGGGCAGAGCAGCACACAGTTGGATGCATGGCTTGTCAACCCATCCTCTATTTAGAATAGAGTATTTCTATGACATTGACCAAAAAAGTATTCTAAATTAAAGTAAAACATCACTAAGTTTTAAGTAACCATGATATATTAAAATAAACTTCAAATTTTAGTTTACGTTATATATGAGATTAAAAACTTAGATAACTTTCTACAAGTCTCACACAACTGACATTTTATTATTTATGTTGGTTTTTAAAAAATCAGTGATCCTCAAAATTGTGCACCCTCCATTCTATATGACAATGGTGAGCTGTCTGCCATATTGCTGTGGGCACTTCCGGTACCTGATTTTCCTTCACTGTTTGGAGTCTTAGACAAACCATATGGCATGTTTGACGAAAGGGTAGATCTTAAAGGAGGTCGTCCCCGTTTTGACTTCTGCCTCTCTTCATCCCTCTTTTCATCTTTTTCACTGTCTTCTTTATTCTGGATAACAACAAAATATATGAGAGAAGTGCATTCCTTAAGAAAAATCGACATTCTACTTCTCCAAGGAAAACTGGAAGTCAAAAAATGTAGATATTTTATATGTCAATTCCTAATCTGTGCTCACGGAAAAACTATAAGCAATGGTTTGTTGACATTTTTACTTACATCCATCAGTAAGACGGCCTACACTACGCAACACCGCAGCTGTAACCGTGAAGGCCAGAGCCGGGGCACCGCAAAGCGGTGACTACTTAGCACCGCCCCCCTTACTATTCCCTGAAGAAAAGAAAGATGTCTGCCGTGAAACAGG
Source organism: Tonatia bakeri (assembly GCA_004024845.1). Lineage (NCBI taxonomy): Eukaryota > Metazoa > Chordata > Mammalia > Chiroptera > Phyllostomidae > Tonatia > Tonatia bakeri. The sequence goes on from PVIA01004368.1 coordinate 117,520, forward strand.
CGAAACGCCGAGCGGCCCCCACAGCAAGGGCTGAGGACTGAGGGTGCGGACGGGGCACAGAGGCCAGGGCCGGCAGATGTGCTTTAAAATTCAGTATTAGATTCCAGCACATAAAAATCAGATTTCACATTTTTAAAAATGTTGTGTTGAAAAACCCTAATCTCTGGCAGCCCTGCTTGCACCCCACAACAGTGCTCAGTCCCACCCTCCCTAGATGAGAACCTGTCCTCGTGTTGGTCACGGTCAGTCCTACCTCCCCTTTGTCGACACTGCGGCCACTACAGGCACTTCAGTTTAAAGCCTATGCCCCAGGAATCACTGGTTTTTATCTTTCCTGAACAATGAGTAATGTGTTTACATTTTTTCATTTTTTTTTTTAGCTTCTGGTTTACAAGAGAGAAAACCACAATTACCTTAAAAGAATCAATATGATTATTACAGTGAGGAAACAAGATTTAGAAAACATACAATATAAATAATTCCTGGATCTATCATAAATAATAGGAATCTGTGAACATACTTTAGCTTTTTTCTTCTGTTTTTTCTTTGGTCCACCTTTGTCCAAAGGCCAGATTATCCTGTCAGCCTTCACCCATTCATCATACCTTAAAATAAAAAATATATTTAAAAATTCACAATAATACCTTATTTGAAATGTATTCATCAAATAAAAACAAGAGTGGCATAAACTAAAGAACTTGTTTCTAGTATTGGCAGAAATGTGAAGGGCACAGGGGCTGATTCATTGGTAACATGTGCCAGCCACTGTACTGATGAAGAGCTTTGTATACCCGCCACCGACAAAGCAAAACAAGACAATTTCTCAGGGCAAACAGGCTTAAAGGGAGAGCTAGGTAAGCAAATTCTAAATAGATTCAAGACCATTTGAACTGCTTTGTTTTCTACAACTCCCACAGATTTGAACATAATGAAATAAACTGATTCTGCGCTGGAAATCATTTTATTTACCAAATAATTTAAAGAGAAGTCAGGTAAATTCAAACTTGTAATATGATCAGTCCCCAATGTATTTTATGAAGTCCTTTTCAACTCTCTTCCTCATAGAATTCTCTAACCTCTAGTACTTCTAGTAAAATTTTATTCTGAACTATATCACCAACAAGACTGACATTTTTAGAGATATTTCATTTTCTTTATCTAAGTTTATTCTGTTTAGATCAAGTTGAAAACTCCTCACTATCCCCTAAACCTTTTTCCAAAATATTGACGTCACTTTTTTTAAAGCTTTTAAAAAAAATCTGCACCTGAGGATATGTTTATTGATTTTAGAGAGAAGGGAAGGTAGGTAGAGAGAAAAAAAAAAAGTGAGAGAAACATTGCCCGAGGATACATTTATTGATTTTTTTTTTTTTTTTGAGAGAGAGAGAGAAGTATGATGCTAGAGAGAAACATCAGTTGGTTGTTTCCCAGACACGCCCCAACCAGGGGTCAAACCCGCAACCTAGGTATGTGCCTTGACTGAGGATAGAACCTGCAACCTTTTGGTGCATGTGAAGATGCACCAAACAACTGAACCACCCAGCCAGGGCTATTGATACCACTTTTTAATTTCAATATATTCAGCACAAGTTACTAATCAGGGGCAAATAAGAAATTAAACTTTTAGAACTAAATAGAACAGTTCTTCATTATGTAAATATCCAAGTATTTGTAGAGCTCTATCAAAATCCAAAATCTGAACATTTAAGCAAAAGACTATAGGCAGTCCTTGCTTTGAACTTGCTTTGCATCATGCAAATGGAAACGATACCCTTAATTTGTAACCTACTTACCACGAAGATATGCAAAACAAGGACATGGTTCCAATACCAAGTTTTGTTTGACATGGTACCATGATTACTTATATTATGGTTTGAAAACTATCTCAAAACTATCTCCTCCTGGATCAATTCAGTATCTTCATTTTACCAGGCTAAGTATCTGTACATTCTGAATATATTTAGAAGTATTCATTCATTTGGATATTTACTGAGGGCCTACCTAGGATGCAGAAGTATGGAGAGAATGGCAGAAAGGACAAGGAAGACCCTTGCTCTCATGCAACTTGCAGTCTGATGCGAAAGACAGACATACAGTAAAACCAAGTTAGTCTGGTAAATGCAGTAAGAGGGTTATTATATATCCAGCCCAGGGCTAACGAAGGAACTCTGTCACTAGCAGAGTAACTCTGCCCAATTCCAAAATTCCATAGGACGTATCAGATGACCAAGAAGCACAAGCCCAGAAACAAACAAACAAACAAACAAACAAACCAAGATAAATGTGGGGGAAGGAAGCTGCACAAGGCTGATCTGGACTATACCCGGTCCTGGTCACCACAGTATGTCACCTAGGCACTCCCAGCATCACACTGCCAACCAAGGGTGGTCTGAAGATTTCTCAACTAAAGAGCAGGACTTCCCTCACAGTTCTACATGCAAACCTGAGTTAGATATCCAACTAGATTCTCTACGAACTATAGTGGCTCAATGTCAATGAGCAGGTAAGAATTGTACCGGCTTTTAGGAGTACGGAGATACAACAAAATACCACGAACCACGTGAGTAACCAGTTAGGTAAATATTCAGGAGCTTGGCTCGTTAGGAAGGATGTGAGCACATGATAAAACGACTGCTGGGAAGAGTCCTGGAGTAAAACATTAAACAGAGGAGAAAGAGGGATGGCAGCAAGGGGGAATTCTAGACAGCAGAACAGAAGAACAGACACACACTAATGGTAAGTGAGAATGGATGACTGTGAATGGAACAGAATCTAAAGAAAAAAGAAGATTCTGGTATGCCGTAACTGCAAAGATAGTTACTCAAAGTTCGTAAAAGTAGTCCTTCCCCCTTAAACTCAATATGTATATATAAAAAAAAACAGTGAGACAGACTAAGTTTGTTTCTAACGTTGGCAGAAATGTGAACTATGAAGGGCATGGACTGGTTTGAGAAGAAAGAAAAAAATTAAAGGTTTATATGCAAAAAACCCATACTTCTAAAATCTTTTATATGTGATAAACCCAAACTCTTTTAAAATGATGTGAGATGAAAGAAACCTAACTGTCCCTCATTTAAACACACACACACACACACACACACAGCCCTGGCTGGTGTGGCTTAGTAGGCTGAGTGCGGCCCTGCAAACCAAAGGGTCGCCAGTACAACTGCCCATCAGGGCACATGCCTGGGTTATGGGCCAGGTCCCCAGTTGGGTACGTGTGAGAGGAAACCACACATTGATGTTTCTCTCCCTTTCTCCCTCCTTTCCCCTCTCTCTAAAAATAAATAAAAAACAAAAAACAGTTAACACTTACCTGAGCACTTACTAAGTGCCAGGCTTTGTTCTAAGCACTTTGCATGTTAATGTAGGTATTACTACTATTTCTCAAAACAGCTCTACAAAATAGGTACTTTTTCTTTCCCAATTTAGAGACGAAGGAATCCAGGTGTAACAGACTACACTCAAGTATGCAGGGAAACCCTGGAGGACTCTGGCTCCAAACACAGGCCAAGCAGAGGCATTAAACATACAAGACTTTCTAAAAAAAAGAGAAAAACAGTCCCCGACATTCAGTAACTAGCCCGGTTATGTCAGGAGGGGCCTGGTGTAGCTACAGAAGTGACGAGACATCACATCTAGGTTGTCGTCTTCTGTTGAACATGAACCACTTCACAGACCACCAGCATTAGACAATTCTTGCAATGTGACCAAGATGCATCAAGACAATAACAAAACCACTCCCTAATCAAGTATAAACAAAGGAAAAACAGGAACGTTGTCCAAACCACAAGTATGACCAAACATCTTTCTCTCCTGACTGCAGCTTCTTTACCAATTCACAGCATTAACACTGGTCTAGTATCCTTTCCTCATAGATAAGTTTTATTAAGATAACCAATCATCCAATCAACCTTACATCTTGACAGTATCCAATCTACAGCAAAGCCCTTAAATCCTCCCCCAAATCACCTGACAGATGCTCAAATCTAAGTCTTTTCTAACATTCTTTTTATTAATAAATTTAGAATTATTACAATGCTTAACATAGTTTTGATTTCTAATAAAAGTAATAAACAAAAAAACAAAAAACCACCCGCACTGCTGGTAGCTATGGTCCTGGCTCTTTGTCCATGTCCTGCAGGATGTTCTCACAGAATCCCGGGCTGTGGCTGTTTCCAAAGCTGGTGCCCTGGGCTCTAATGGACTGTCTAGCACTCTCTTGCTGAACCGCCCTACCGTCTTCCACACTGTACACTCTCCCTCCCTGCAAATGAGTAGTAAATCCAGCCTGTTAAACTACAGGCACGCATGATCCAGGTGACTTCTGGCTGCAAGTACTGACACCACTAGTGAAACAGTGGGCACACTGGAACTCTTAGGAAATTGGGACACAAGCTGTGCTTTGTAAACACACACACACCATCTGCTTCAGTTCTTCACAGCATTGATTGTAGCTTTCCGAACCACGGAGAGAAATCTCAAGAGTAAGAAAACACACTTCTTGCTTACCTGACATTCCATCCATAGTAATGTACCAGATATAAAACTTCTCCATCATCAATTTCAGTGCTTTTAATACTGGCTTCATAGATTTTCTGTGTTTTCCCTCGTCCGTATTTTACTTTCACTTTGGTTCCCGTTAGGCAGGGTTCCATGTCTTCCGCATCTTCCTCCCCTTCGGAGTCGCACTTGGCTTCAGTTTCTTCCCTGCAGCAAGTTGTAACATTGATAACGCTACTAATAACTTACTGGAGGACAAACTAATATACGCAAAAAGAATCCAACATGTAGAATAGTCACAACCTAAGGATCACCTTAATAGCATGTCAGTGGAGGAGGAGAAGAAGGAGGAGAAGGAGAAGATTTTTATGGACTACTCACTATGGCATGTATTTATTATATAAAGGTGCACTTTACCAGAAGTACATCCGGACTTCTTAAAGGCCAGTCAGTAATCACAGTTAATGATGACGTGGAGCCAAATAAATCACTTTTGTTAAAACAAAATGAGAACCAAATGCTATGAAAAAGTCTTCAGAATTCTTACTCAAGTGTCACCTTACATGCACAAATTATCTCAAGAGTTTGTAACCTGCAACTAAATTGTCTTACATCTACTTTATTACTACTTTCTACTCAATTTAGGATGGTTCTTAGCAAACTACTTTTTGGTGAATAAAATAATGAACAAGAGCTATCTATCTGTGTAACCATATCTTTTAAACTACTTTATATTTTAAAGGTTTCCCCATCCTAACAAAGAAACAATATTTCAGTATCAGGTCACTTGTTAAACTGTGGGAGAGCACCAAGAGAATAAAGCTTTGTGTATCTTACTTTGATTTGTTTTTACTCATCTCCTATTAGTAGTCTTTGTTCTGATAATCAGTTATAAAAGAATTTTACACTGGGTGGTCCAATTATATTTTTAATATTTTTACAAATGAACATCCTGTGTTAACCCTGCATGGATTTAGAAGAGATTTGCATCAAAGGCCATTCTACTGTCACAAGCGTATTGAACACTTAAAGGGCCCTGGGCAGTGAGGCTCACTTGGTTGGAGCATCATGCCATAAATTGAAAGGTTGCGGGTTTGATTCCCAGTCAGGGCACATGCTTAGGTTGAGAGTTTGGTCTGGGGGCGAGGAGAGGCAACCCACTGATGTTTCCCTCACGTCAATGTTTCTCTCCATCTCTCTCTCCCTCCCTTCTCCTCTCTCTAAAATCAATAAGCAAGTCCTCAGGTGAGGATTAAAAAATTGCTTCAGAGGAGGCATTTTGATCTATAATAAACATAGGGCATTATTTTGGGAACCACTAGGGGACCAGACATGAAAAGCTTTGACAACCCATTTGCCTCAGGAATGTTTTTTTCTCCAAGGTGGGTACCTTCCAATTATATGCTGATAGAGTAATTTCAAAACACTAAGAGAGAAACTACTTAAAACAAATTTCTATAGATAGAAACATCTCCCATTTCCATTTCTGCTATAGAATGAGAATACAGACTATATTTGTCTACATATCCAATTTTTATTTAATAAAAAGGGACAATTGTTCTTCGCATGTCTCTTATTTTCTCTAAAATATTTGCTCCATTTACACATCAATTATAAAAGTTTTAAAAACCACACATTTGCCCTGACTAGTGTGGCTCAGTGGGCGGTTGTCATTCTACAAACTGAAAGGTCACTGGTTGGACTCTTGGTCAGGGCACATGTCTGGGCGGCAGACTAGGTCCCAGTCCCCAGTTGGGGGTGTGAGGGAGGCCACCAATCTCTCACACATCAGTGCTTCTCTCCCTTCCCCACTCTCTCAAAAATAGAGAAATAAAATCTTTTTTAAAAACCCCACATATTTTGTATTGTAACTTTTTATATATTACATATATTTTGATGCTTATTATTAACAAACTTCAAACTATAATTAAGCCCTACTTTTAAAGTGGTTCACCTTTGCTTAGATTTATTGTTCAAGTATTTGAAATATCATTATACTTAACTCCAATTATTTCCTCCCACTTTTCCCAATCTTAATTATATTTCACTACAGAACTTTCTTTATTCACTAATCTAATTCACATGTAATTGTGATAGCTCCCGTACTTACTTTTATTGAACCATAAAATTTACCTCTCGCACTCACCAATCATTCTTATTTTTCTAAACATTTTGTCAATAGTTAACTTTCAGATGGATGTTAGCTGCTAGTTGAATGCAGGCCACTTTTCCCAAACTTTGCTCAACAACTCAAATTTCTAGGAAACTTAGCATTATATAACATAACTGAAAAAATAACTATGGAGGTGAGCTTACATTACAAGTGTGTTATGCTCTTGTTGCTGAATTAAAAATCATTTCTTAGTAGTATATAAAAATTAGTAAATCTATTTGACAACACAGAAATGGCCAACTAAACACTATTGGATATTACTTTGATCTAGCTGGACTGCCTAATTGGTTATTTTTAAGTCAATTCAGTCCGAACATGTATATAATACACGGGAAAAAAATACAGTTTTCACTAAACAGCAAACAGGATGGACATTAAAAAGCTGAAATTTCTCGGTGTGATGTGGGGCAAGAACGTACTTTCCAAACAAGAATCAGGGGTGCATGCCACTTAATCTAACACAGTAACTTGAAAAAGAAAAATGTCTTAGATAAAGCTAACACACAGAAACATCTGCTAGTACTGTGCACCCATGTGTTTGTTAGCTTTCCCACATTGTACCTTTTTTAAAATGGAATTTTTGCTGTCGCTGTTTCCTCTTGTCCACTTCCTCCATCTTTCTCCAGCTCCCTTCCCTGCTGTCAACTGCAGGACCTTTCTTTTGACTGGGTGACGCAGCCTTCTTTGAGGCCACTGTTTAGGGCACAAGTGCTATTAAAATGGTGCGACCAGTATATTCTCCAATTCCGAAAGGCGATACACATCATCTTCACAATGTGTTTCACCTTCATTAGACAAGAGGAATGGAAGTCCCAATAAGAAGACATTCCCTCAAACCTGAATATCTAAGCAGGAGCAGAGTGCTGCTGTGCCCCAGACAGGTGCTTCTGGAAACAAATGTAAGATAATGTACCTCTCGTGGCTTTTCTCTTCCTCTTCATCTGAGTCTCTGTCAGAATCCTCCTGCTTTTTAATTTTCTTCTCCTTTTGCTTTGGCGTGTTTTTTCTCCCCAGTGGGAGCTCATTTTCTTTTTTCTCTGCAGTTTCATGGTCATCATCTACATCCTTATTTTCTGTATCATTATCTTTTAATTTGTCTTCTGTTTTCTCTTCTTCAATTTCCTTTTTAATAGAATTTGCATCTCGAGCAATTCTCCTTCGTCCCTAGTAGAGGGGACAGAAGCTTTAAAACAGCTATCACTGCAAGGGAGGCGGGGTGGGGGGGTGAAGACAATGACAGAAAAATGTATCTTTTTCTTAAACTGTCATAGCAATGGCTAGTCTCCCTGGCTTGAGACATGACAGTGACGACTCTTGTGTACTTTCTCCTCTTCCTCTTCACAGTAAAATACTACCTCATGTAAATTAGTTAATTAAGTCCAGATCTGCGATAACCCTTGGCTACAGACTACTTACAAAAGAAAAATGTTTGGCCTTGGCTTGGCCCCATTACACGAAGGCTGTGGGTTTGAGCCCTAGGCAGGGAGCACACAAAAAGTAACCAATGAGCGTGTACATAACTGGAACAACAAATCTGTGTTTCTCTTTCTCTCTCCCTTCCTCTCTCTCTCTGAGATCAGTAAATTTAAAAAATCTTAATAAGAAAAATATTCTTTGTTCACTATATCATTTATCTCACTTTTAGTATTTCTTGACTACAAGTTTTAAAAGCAGTATTTAAATGTCAATGATACACAAGTTATTAATAATAGTAATAAATCAACCCCCTAAAATTATGGACTTTAAAAAAGCTCTGTGGCCTCTAATTCTGTTTTTCTAAGGTAAAATTTATTTTATCATTATATTTCTGTGTGACTACATTTTAAAAGTACTGAATTATATCAATGGCCAAAAAGTGCACTGATTTCTTGAACTGAGTACCTGGAGAGCTCCCTGGACCTGCCCACAGCGTGCGGTTCTGCCCCTACACCTTCACCCAGCCTCTCACTGTATGCTCAACTGCGCGGAACACTGGTGAGCCGTTTAACTATTCCTTAAATTTTCCTTCAAGTCGACCTCCACACACCGGCAGGATTTTGGCCTACTTGAAATAAAGTAAGCACAAAAACCCAGCACGTTATGGAGCACTATGTTTTTGTAACTACGTATTAGTTTAACTTCAAAGATAAAAAGAAGAAGAAATTTATTTTTCTTATCACAAAGCAGTAAACTGTAAGTTCCATGGGGGCAGGGACTTTTGTCCCATGTTTACTTTTGTGTCCTCAGATCTAGACAGTGTCCAGCACACAGCAGGCACTCCTTAAATATTTGTGCAGTATAAATAACAGGTGTTATCTATTAAAATTTAGTTCTGTATCTTTGTCCCAGAAATCCCATTTTTAGAAATCTGCTCTCTATATTCAGCTACATTAGCAGGACATTTTTACAAGACTATTATTGTAGCACTTCTTATAACTGTACAAAATTGGAGAAAATCTTGAAGAGAGTAAATTTATAGTACTCGGGACTCAGACAATGCAATGCAGATGTTTTACTAAGATGAGGAAAGTCTTTATGTAATGACAAGGATATCTACACACATACAATGGAGATATTATTCTGATTTAAAAAGGAGAGACATTCTGACACACAAGTGGATGAAATTTAAAGACTTTCTGCTAAGTGAAATACGCCAGTCACAAAAGAGCAAACACTGTATGATTCTCCTTGCACAAGAAACCTGGAGCAGTCACTGTCGTGATGACACAAAGCTGAACGGGAGTTGCCAGGAGGTGAGGGAGACAAGGACGGAGAGGTATGTTTAACGGGCACCGCTTCAGTTCTGCGATGTGAACAAAGCCCTGGAGATGTGTGGCAGTGAGGGTTGCACAACAATGTCAACGCAGTGCAGGCCACTGAGCTGTGCCTTTAATATTGGTTATGGTCGATTTTCTTATGTGTATTTACCACAGTTTTTAAAAGTTTAAAAGAGAAAAGAGACAAACCAATTTGAATGTTTCACAAAATTCACTAGAAGTGCCATTTATTAGATGATGGAACGGACAGTTCAAAAAGTGGTTAAGGTGACTTCAACCACCTCTTTCACTGAATATGTTTTCACTGAAAAATAAGATGTGTTGTGGTAGCTGAACTTCTTTGAAGATGGTGTGATGAATTTTCTTTCTCCTAAAATTTGATAAATTCTATTATGTAGGCATCATTCCACAATGATCAAAACAGAAGGTGACAATTCTTACAGAGCACTCACACAGTAATGGAGAGGAAGAGCAGAGGCAAAGATAAAACCAGTGTGTACACCATGACAAAATAAGTGAAAACATGAAAAAACTGCCACAAGAGCTATGCCGGGTGTGATGGGATAACAGAGAAAAAAAAGATCCCAGCTGGCTGGGAGCACAGGCGTTAATAAAGAGGAGGTTCATTCACACAACTACTATTTAGTGAGTGCTTACTCACAGTGTCGGCCACTGTTCTGCATGTCTGGGAACAGTCAACGAACAGAACAGACACTAATCCCTGCCCTCGTGAGGTGTGATTCTAGTGCAGACTGGGGTAGAAGAAACAAGATATTGTACAATAAACAGAATGCATAAGTAAATTATTGGAGAAAGAGTGAGATTAGAGGGAATGTACAACGGATATTGGAGACTGACCACAGAAGAGAATGATGTGAACAAACATAAACAGGAGGAATGACTTTTCAGGTAGAAGAAATAATATGTGACGCATTTAAAGAAAGGTAGGTAGCACAGCCTGGTTAAAACATAACTGAACACTAGGAAATAAACTAGCTTCATCAGAGTATTTTTGTATATATGTATCTGAAAATGTCATAATAAAAAATGTTAAGTAATGCTTAAAATAAACCAGAGAAAACCAGTTCAGTTACTTACCCTTGGAGATTTTAACTCTGTTTCTTCTCTTTCACTTTCACTGTTTGAGTCAATGTTTTCCTCAGGTTCACTCTTCACTTCTGCTAAAGGCATTTCTTGGTCTAGTTTTAGAGCTTCTTCCATCGATTCTTCCAGGTCTTTTTTCTCCTCTTTTACTTTTGGTTCATGGTGGTGAATAGTTCTGAACTGAATATTTGCAGAACGGCAGTACTCCTCAAAACCATAGAGATATCTAAACAAATAATATTCCCATTTAATAAGTATACATCTTTACATATAAATACTCTATTATTAAACACATACATTTTTAAAGAGTAAAACTTAGTCCTTTCTTTTTTAAAGTACTTTTCCTATGTTACTAATCTCTTGGTGTTTTATATAGAATTATAAACAGAAATTTTGACTACCGGTCAAGATGGAGGCATATGTAGAAACACTGTGCCTCCTCCCACAACCAAAATAAGGACAACAAAAATTCAGAAACAAAATAACAACCAGTACTGACAGAAAACTGAACTGTATGGAGTCCGACAACCAAAGAGTTAAAGTAGACGCATTCAACCAGACCTGTAGGAGGGGCAGAGTCAGAGCAGAGAGGGGTCACAGCAAAAAAAAAAAAAGGCAGTGGCTGGTGCACTTGGGCACTCAAGGAGGCAGCAGGCGGACCCAGCAAGGTGGAGGATTCCGGAGGGGCTTGGCGTGCAAGGTGGCTTATGTCCCACATTCGTGTGCACATAAACCAGGCAAAACTGGAGAACAAAACAGACCGCACAACCCAGGGTCCCAGCTCGCAGAAATAAAGCCTCAAAACACCAACTAAAAACACCTGTGGGGGTTGAGGTGCCAGGAGTGACTCCTGGTCTCACAGGAGAGAGTTCACTGGAGAGACCCCACAGGGTCCTAGAACGTACACAAACCCACTCACACAGGAATCAGCAGCAGAAGGGACCAATTTTCTTGGAGGAAGCCGAGGAAGGGACTGAAATCCAGCAGAGAGCGGAGCAAGCGCCCTTGTTCCTTCTCTTGGACCCCTCCCCCACATACAGCGTCACAACCCAGCGACTGGGTTGCCCTGCCCTGGTGAATATCTAAGGCTCCGCCCCTCACTATGTAACAGGTGCGACAAGACAAAAAGAATGGCCCAAAAGAAAGAACAGATCAAAGCTCCAGAAAAAATACAACTAAGCAACAAAGAGATAGCCAAACTATCAGATACATAGTTCAAAGCAATGGTGATCAGGATGCTCACAGAATTGGTTGAATTTGATCACAAATTAGATGAAAAAATGAAGGTTACACTAAGTGAAATAAAGAAAAATACAGGGAACCAATAGTGATGGGAAGGAAACAGGGACTCAAATCAATGGTGTGGACCAGAAGGAAGAAAGAAACATTCGAAGAGAACAAAATAAAGAAACAAGAATTCAAAAAGATGAGGAGAGGCTTAGGAACCTCCAGGACATCTTTAAACATCCCAACATCCAAATCACAGGGGTGCCAGAAGGAGAAGACGACCAAGAAATTGAAAACTTGTTTGAACAAATAATGAAGGAGAACTTCCTCAATCTGGCAAAGGAAATAGACTTCCAGGAAGTCCAGGTAGCTCAGAGAGTCCCAAAAAAGTAGGAGGAACACACCAAGGCACATCATAGTTACATTAGCCAAGATTAAAGAGAAGGAGAGAATCTTAACAGCAGCAAGAGAAAAGGAGACAGCTGTCTACAAAGGAGTGTCCATAGGACTGTCAACTGAAGGGGCTGGAAAGAAGTATTCCAAGTCATGAAAGGCAAGGACCTACATCCCAGATTGCTCTATCCAGCAAAGCTTTCATTTAGAATGGAAGTGCAGATAAAGTGCTTCTCAAATAAGGCTAAGTTAAAGGAGTTCATCATCACCAAGCCCTTATTTTATGAAATGCTAAAGGGACTTATCTAAGAAAAAGAAGATTAAAAATATGAACAGTAAAAAAAAAGTCATCAAATGGAAGGTTAGCAACAGGGAAGTGGGAGGAGGAGAGGGGGGGAAAGATATAGAGAATAAGTAGCGTAGACAGTAGGTAGAAAATAGCCAGGGGGAGGGTAAGAATAGTATGGGAAATGTAGAAGCCAAAGAATTTACAAGTATAACACATGGACATGAACTAAAGGGGGGAATGTGGGTGGGAGATGGTGTGCAGGGTGGAGGGGAGTGAAGGGGGGAAGATGGGACAACCGTAATAGCATAATCAATAAAATATATTTTAAAAAAATAAACAGAAATTTTGATCATGAAATAAAATTTCTTCCTAAAAAATATGAGCTAGTACCCTGATCTATGTGGCTCAGTTGGTTGGAGAATCATCCTGTAAACCGAAAGGTTTCAGGTTCAATTCCCAGTCAGGGCACATGTATAGATTATGGGTTCGGTCCCTGGTGGGGTACGTACGAGAGGCAACCAATCAATGTTTCTCACTCACATGGGTATTTTTCTCCTTCTCTCCATCCCTCCCTTCATCTCTCTCTAACATCAGTAAGCCTGTCCTCGGGTGAGAATTAAAAAAAAAAAATTGAGCTTGTGATAACTGAACATAGCTGCTATCATAGTTTTGAGGTAAAGGTTTTTCACACAAAAGACAGTGCTCCATAACATGCATCATCATTTCATGCTATAAACGCTGCCTGCATCCCTGATTTTAAAAGGAAAGCAGGACAACATGAGAAATGGAGTACAGCGAAGCTGGTGCATGAAACAACTTCCAATCACAAGTATGTATTCACCTACACCTTTTAATGCACTCTCTAATTTTAATGTTCTTTGATATGTTCTTTTGTTAACAAAATCAATGGAAAATATTCCCTGTAGATATATATTATTTGACAAATAAAATATGCTACTTACTTTCTATAAGCAGTTTTTACATTGTAGGAAGCAGCTGAATTCAAAATAGGAATGCCAAGGTCCATATAAATTTGCTTCCATACAGCACCACTATCAATCTGGAAAATCAAGTGTTTATCTGTTAACATTTGCAAAGGGAAATACTCTTTACACTAATATTCTATGTTTGCTAAGAAAATGTGTTTACTGCCTAAAGTGCACACAACAGTGAAAGATCAGATGATCTAACTCTCCATCCTCTTACTTACACTGCCACATCCGCCCTGATGGTAAACCAGTCTGAAGAGTTTGAAGAGATTGAGATCTTTATAGCCCAGAACAGGTGGTTTGTTGATTGGAGTACCTATATTTAATACCAGAGGGTAAAAACAACATGTTTATTCAAATGAGAAAATACTAAGTTAAAAAAAAGCTATCAACTTCCATTTTCCCAAAGTTTATTAATCAGTGGCGTATATTTAAAGAACCTTAAATTCTTAAACTACATATAAGACAACACAAAATATTCTCTATATTCTTTATACTGCATTGTGGTGGCCCTTAGATTTACTTCTACAACTAATAAAATCACCTCTCTAACTACAACCAAATTGGGTAAAACTAAATTAAGCTTAGGACTGCTTGGTGTATCCCACAACACTGTGGCTGAAGAAGCCAGGGCAAGAATACATGCAATGAAAGGGGTCATTATTTAGGCTGTGGTTCCGTTTTCTCTGCTTTAACACAAATGTTAACACTGTTAACAGTAATCTTAAGGATGACTTCTGAACGCTACAGACTGTCTAGGACAATTTATCTACGGTTTTCCAGAACTAATATACTCTCAGAAAGTATGATGATCTATAAAGTTTCTACTTCTTATAACTCTAAAGCTTTTATTTCTTCTAAATTCTAAACAGAAATCTGATTCTATTTAGATAGGAACTAATCTATTATGTTTAATTTGTTGATACCAAGGATCAAACTAGTTTACTTGACAAAAAGACAAAATTAGTTAATCAATGGGTATGTACATTAACATTACAACTGTTCATTTTCTATTACTGACATATTACAGTATGTTTTGATTTTACAATTCCTAAGGGAAACTAATTTAGTTGTACCAAAACTATTTTCCTATATATTTCTACTAAAAATAGGTATTAATAATGGTTTTTACTGGAAGTGCAGGAAAGTACCTCTGTCTTCCATAAACTTATAAAGCTGTTGGAGGAAGTTGTCCCTCTCTTCAGGGTCAAGTTCTTCCTCAGGCTGTAGAGGTAAAACACATAAACACATAAACACATGAGTGGGTGGGATGCACTGTCTTTTTTGTTTTCTGAACTCAATGTAAGGGGATAAAATTTTAATAAAGCTGAAAAATATGAAATTTCCTCAAAATTCTATAGTATCAGATTTTAAATCATAGTTTGATGGAGCTGATTTGATACACCTGTCAAAATATACGATCTCTACTCTTCATCTCACTTACCACTCAATCTGACCCTTTAGTATCACCATTAGACCAAGAAAAAGGCTCAAGAGTGGTGTGAGAGCATTTTAATCTTGCTTGGTATTTTTTTAATCCATTATAATACCAATTGGTTTGAATAAATACATTGATAGAAGAGCACAGTAATCACTGTATTTTGCCATGTATAATGCACACTTTTTTGCCCCAGTTTTTGAGGGAAAAATAAAGATACACATTATACACAGGTGGTACTAATTCTGAATCCATATAAATGTTTTAAATTCTTCTATTCGGGCTTATGTGTTAAAAGTACAACTCTAGAAAGCAATAATGACATCTGTATGCAAAATAATACCCTGGAATACAATAATAGGTTTTATTTATAATATAAATAAAAACTTAAATTAAAAATTTAAATGAAAGATTTTTTCCCCTGAAAGTTTGTGCCAAAAACTTAGGTGCACATTACACACAGCAAAATATAGTACAATGTACTTATTATAAAATAATCCACATATAAACATTGAAATTTTGCTATTGTAGAATAAACATAAACCAAAGGTTGCAAAGTCACATGGCAAAGAATTACTTATATAGCATACACATGGTTTTTTAAAAATTTAAATGCCTTTAAATGAGTCATATAAATTCCATTTTGTCCCAGGCCTACCAACCCCTGCTTTTCTCATTTGCCTAGCCTTAAAAATTGATTTTGTGATCCCCCAAAATAAGACGATAAAAATTTTCTTAGGAAAGGAAACTATATAAGTAACTACTATTTTAGCCGGGGTCGGGCAGGGCAACTAGTGAAAACATTAATGTAAAAACAACTATTCCTACACCTATCCGTTACTTTTCACAGACTATATAACCCTAACGATCTCTTCGTACACAGCCAAGGTTTCGGCTCTGATCAAACAGACTGGTCACGGGTTTTAGTAAGTCGGTCCCTTGTCTGATAAACCACTTCACTTCTACACCAGTGTTCGGGAAAATCATTATTTAAAATTCATTCAGAATGATTTATAACACTGGAGTAGTTTCAGTTTTACCAAATATAAAAAACTTAAGTGAAAGTTGTACTACACCTTAAAAATCAGCAATTTACAAAGTTAAGAGGGGTCATCAGATTGACAGATGGCAGTTTTTAATATAAAATTGTATGTTAATTGTAATTGAAAAATAATTTTTAAAATTAAACGTTTATACAAAAAAGAGGCCAGTCTTTTTCTTCAGGTGAATTGAAACATCTTGTTTTTGCAAGGTTATTAAAACAATTGTTTATTGGGGGGAATACTTTGTCTAACTATGCTGCCGTACACCTGAAACTGATACAAAATAATATTGAGTATTAACTTTAATTGAAAAAGAAAACAAATTGGAACTTCTGGTCAAGATGGAGGCATAGGTAGGTACATTTGTATCCTCACACTACCAAAAGAAGGTCAACAGCAAATTTAAAAACAAAAAATAACCAGAAATGACAGAAAATCAAAGTGTATGGCAGTCCAACAACCAAGGAGTTAAAGAAGAAACAGTCATCCAGACTGGGGAGGAGGAGCAGAGACGGGCAGCCAGGCGGGGAGGACTCACAGCAAGGCAGTGGCTGGTGGACTGAGAGGTCGGACAATCATGCGCAAATAAACCGGAAGGAATAACGGGAGTGAGACAAACCGCACAACCCAGGGCTCCAGCTCAGGGAAATAAAGCCTCAAACCTCTGATTGAAAACACCTGTGGGGGATGAGGCGGCAGTGGAAAAAACTCCCAGCCTCACAGGAGAGTTCGTTGGAGAGACCCACAGGGTCCTAGGATGTATACAAGCCCACCTACCAGGAATCAGCACTAGAAGGGCCCAATTTGATTGTGGGTAGCGGGGAAAGTGACTGAAAGCCAGAAGAGAGTGGAGCAAGCAGTACTGTTCCCTCTCCGACCGTGTCCCCACAAACAGCATCACAACACAGTGATGTGGGTTGCCCCACACTGGTGAACACCTAATGTACGGCCCCTCACTACGTAACAGGCGCACCCAGACAACAAAAATGGCCCAAAAGAAAGAACAGATCAAAGCTCCAGAAAAAACACAACTAAGTGATGAAGAGACAGCCAACTTATCAGATGCACAGTTCAAAACACTGGTGATCAGGATGCTCACAGAATTGGTTGAATATGGTCAACCAATTAGATGAAATTAGAGGAAAAAATGAAGGATATGCTAAGTGAAATAAAGGTACAGAGAACCAAGAGTGATGGGAAGGAAACAGGGACTCAAATCAACGGTGTGGACCAGAAGGAAGAAAGAAACATTCAATGAGAACAGAATAAAGAAACAAGAATTCAAAAAGATGAAGAGAGGCTTAGGAACCTCTAGGACATCTTTAAACGTCCCAAACATCTGAATCATAGGGTTGCCAGAAGGAGAAGAGGAAGACCAAGAAATTGAAAACTTGTTTGAATAATGAAGGAGAACTTCCCCAATCTGGCAAAGGAAATAGACTTCCAGGAAGTCCAGGTAGCTCAGAGAGTCCCAAAGAAGTTGGACCCAAGGAGGAACACACCAAGGCACATCATAATTACACTACCTAAGATTAAAGATAAAGAGAGAATCCTAAAAGCAGCAAGATGAAAAGAAAGAATTACCTATAAGAGTTCCCATAAGACCATCAGCTGATTTCTCAAAAGAGACCTTATAGGCAAGAAGGGGCTGGAAAGAAGTATTTGAAGTCATGAAAGGCAAGGACCTACATCCAATATTGCTTTATCCAGCAAAGCTTTCATTTAGAATGGAAGGGCAGATAAAGTGCTTCTCAGATAAGGTCAAGTTAAAGGGCTTCATCATCACCAAGCCTTTATTACATGAAATGTTAAAGGGATTTATTTAAGAAAAAGAAGATAAAAAACATGTACAGTAAAATGACAGCAAACACACAATGATTAACAACCACACCTAAAACAAAAACAAACTAAGCAATCAACTAGAACAGAACAGTAACAGAACCACAGAACTGGAGATCACATGGAGGGTTAGCAACAGGAGAGTGGGAGGTGGAGAGATGGGGAAAAGGCACAGAGAATAAGCAGCATAGACGGTAGGTAGAAAACAGTCGGGGGAGGGTAAGAGTAGTATGGGAAATGTAGAAGCTAAAGAACTGACATATATGACCCATGGACGTGAACTAATGGGGGTATGCGGGTGGGAGGGGGTGCACAGGGTATAGGGGAATAAAGGGGGGGGGAATGGGACAACTGTAATAGCATAATCAATAAAACATATTAAAAAAATAAGTACAAAATTAAAAAATTAATTCAGTAGCCAATTTCAGAAGTTGATTTTAAGAACTTTCAGTATGGGGAAGTAAAACAAAGCATCTTATGCCAGACTGGCTCTATGCTTTACTTGGCCCTCATAATCACAATATTCTCTCCTCAGGCTAACATCGTATTTCTCGTATTTATGATCATACAGAATTCAAATGAGACCATTTTATCCAATATATGTAAAGGCAATTTTTTAAAAAGGCACTGATTTGAAATCAAAGTTTCTTTTCAAACAGGTAAACAAAATGAAATTGTCAGTTGCAGACTTAGTATTTATTAAGATTGTATCAACCATTTAATAAGTTCTTAGTGATTAAGAATATAAATTTATAGATAAAAATTGGTGATTTAAATATATATGATTTAAAAGTCAGTGGATATCCAAGAGTATATTAAGTTCCATGAGAAACCATGGCCATAAAATTTTAAGTTTAGGTGCAACTAGCAGGTATAAAAACAAGATATAAATGAATAAAAAATGTTATTTATAAACAAATGTCTGCTTGAAATAAAATTTACTTTCTACACACAAAGATGAGGCTATCAACAAAGTTTTAAGTTGACCTGATGGTCTTTGCAAAAATTAAAATTGCTTAATGTCTTTCCATTACCAAGCTTTACAATCTGTTTTTGAAATTAGCTGTGTTTTTAGTCCCTTTGGAATAAATTGCATATTTCTGGAAAGATCTCCAACTAGAAGAATGGGCCTTCATGGCTTTTGTTTGGGGGCTCCTATTTACCGTGTACTTGGTCTGTTCACGGTAGCTTCACACCTATAGCATCTCCCTCCTCACTGACAGTTAGAAGGTGCTACATCTCTCAAGGGTTCTGGAGCGGGAGATGGCTGTAATAATGGGAGGCAGACAGCACACTAGACTGCTTATGAGCTTTCTTCCATTCATTTAGTCAAGCATATAAAGAGTAATTACTCTCCTGGTAAAACGGCAGGGAAGGGGGTTAAGGATATAGAAGAGGCATGACTATTTCAGCAAATTTACAATTGGTTAGCATCAGAATATACCACTGAGTATTACAGATAGTTGTGTATCTATCTACACTACCAGACTATGAATTTTCTAACTTAGGAAACTACCATATTTTGCTGTGTATAATGCACACTCACGTTTTTGGCCCAAACTTTCAGGAAAAAATCTTTCATTTTAATTTTTTAATTGAATTATTTATTTATATTTAGATACTTTTTTGTATCATAAAGGAATTTCAGTATTTATTTTTTAACACACAGATATTGTTATTGCTTTCTGGAGTTACATTTTTAACACATAAGCATAAAAAAAGGATTTTAAAAATTTATATAGATACAGAGTTAGTACTACCCATGTATAACATGCACCCTTACTTTTCCCTTAAAAATTTGGGCAAAAGGGTGCCCATTATACACAGCAAACATGGTATATGTTCACTCAGGTGAAACATCCATTGATGGTTACCATGAGTCAGGGACTATACAAAAGTACTGCAATTAAATGAAAAAACATGGTTATCTTCCACGTTTGCCCTTCTGAGTCAGACAGGGGGTGAAAAATGTAAAACAAATCAATTCAATGCAATATGGCAAATGTTGTAATAAATAAAAGAATACAGGAGGGATGAATACTTCTGCTGGGGATAGACTGAAGGTGGGGACATTAAAGAAGGTGTCCAAATGTGAAGAGGAGACAGCCCAGGAGCTAGAAGCAAACAGCATAAACATGAGGTTGACAAAGGCAGACTGTGATAAGGAAAGTGTTCGTGATGATATGCTAGAGAATCAGAACTTAATAATCTGGGTAGCTATGAGGCCTGAGAGAGCTAAAGAGAAATTAGGTCAGATTTGTTTTTAAAAGTTCTCTGCCAAGAATAAGTTTGATGGACTAGAAGGAAAAGGGAAGCTATTACAACAATCTACAAGGAGGAGGATCAATGCCTGAACTAGCCTTGCCACGTGATGATGGAAAGATGCTTCCTCCCCTGAAGGGGAAAGGAGGGGGCAGAGAGAGAGGAAGGGAGGGAGAGAGAGAGAGATTAATGCTGATTTTTTAGTTTAAGTCTAAGTTGAGTTATTCATGTTTGTAGTCTTCATGTTCCAACACACGGGAAATGCTCAATAAATTCTATGATGCTATTTTTCTCAGAATTTTATCAACAACAACTGCCATTTGGGATAGACACTATTATTATGTGAATGAAAGTGACGTCTGTGGAAATGACCTGAGGAGCCTGACTTCAGTGCTTTCACGTTCATTAAGTTCATGATGATATAAATGCAACCGGAGTCGCAGAACAGACAGGAAAATAAGAATGAGGATGTTCGTGGTTGTGGCATAATCACTTGCTAGCATTCACAGTCCTTTCTCAAATACATTAATGACAAAAGCGAAAGATTATTCACTCAGAAAATGCACAAATTCTAGTGAAAAATGGACATTCAACATTTTCATAGGATAAGAAATGAATGCATTGTTATTTTTTAATAAGATAATAACCTTATTTTTGCCAAGCTATTAACTTACTTATCTAGCAACTCTACTCCCTAAAACACAAATTAAGGTGAATGTAAAGTGTCCAAATTGCTGAAATATACGAGGTCTGCCCAGAAGGTATCCACATATAAAATGAAAAAATAGAGACCTTTATCAAAGAAGATATAAGAAACATTGTGCATAGGACAATGCCTCAGGCCCCTTCAAGGTAGGCACCTTGGGACCTCACATAGTTCTCCCAGTCACCATCAGCTGCTGTGTTGTATTTTCCTGAATCTTGACTGTCTGAAATCTCTTCCCTTTCAAAGGCAATTTTTAGTTTAAGGAAAAGCCAAAAGTCTCAGGGTGCCACATCTGGAGTGTATGGGGGCTGAGTAACCTGGGTGATTGATGTTTTTCCAAAAAACTCTACACAAGATGTGATGCATGAGTGGGCATGTTGTCATGATGAAGCTGTCAACCACCAGGTGTCTATAGCTATGGCCTTCTGAATCATTCAAATAGTTTCCACGGAGGAATGTTCAAGCTTAACACAAAATCTGATGCAGACTCATGGCTCTATTCTCAGTCATTTTGAATGTGACAGCCACACGGTGCACGTGCTCACTGAACAGCGCCTACCGCCCCCGCTGACTGGCACAGTGAACGCATCATTGTTCACGCAGGCGCATTCCAGTCCACTCTCCCTGGCTGCCGGGTTATATGGAGGTCACGCAAACCATTCCCGTTGTATTAACAATGGCTGGACTTTTTCCATACAAGGACAGACCTTGTATGTCAGTAAAAGATGATGCATTCTACACAAAGCACCTAGAACCATATCACATACACAGTTTCAATGTGTCAGTTAGGGTAGTTTCTTAGTACCTAACAGATTAGGACTGCAAAGACTGACATTTTGAAAGTGGGGAAGGGTGTAAACAAACTTATCTCGGTGGTTTCTCTGTATGTGTACTGCATGTGAAGGTATACATCTTTTGTTGATGGGCACCTCGGCTCTCACAAACTTCTACAGGTATCCTTAATAAATTAATGATTACAGAGTTCCGGCCAAGATGGAGGCATAGGCAGTCGCACTGTGCCTCCTCGCGCAACCAAAACTAAGGACAACAAAAATTGAGAAGCAAAAATACAACCAGAACAGAGAGAAATTAACTGAACAGAAGTCGGGCTCCAGTGCATCCAGACCGGTAAGGAGCGGCGGAGTCGGGGGCCTGCGGAGAGGGGTCGGGGGTCCCGGCGGGAAGAGGCGCTGGCGGGCGGGCGCGGGCGCGCAGGGCGCAGACGGCAGCGGACGGACCGGTGGCGGACCCTGGGCGCGGGGGGCGACTGGCAGACCCAGTGAGGGGCGCAGAGCGGCTGGCTGTCCGCAGCCACACGTTCGCGCGCAAACTAAGCGAAAACGGGCAGTGCCTCCGGGAGACTCTCTCAGCCTCACAGGAGACTTCTCGGGGAAGCCCACAGAGTCCGAGAAAGTGCACCAGCCCACCGCCCGGGAGCCAGCACAGCAAGGGCCCAGTTTGCTTGTGGGAGGCCGTGGAGGGGACGGAAGTCCTAGAGAGAGCGGAGCAGGCGCCATTGCCCCCTCTCAGACCCCGCCCCCACATACAATGTCACAACCCAGCGACTGGGGTGCCCCGCCCTGGTGAACACCTAAGGGTCTGTGGCCCTTACGAAATAGCTGCAACCAAACCAAAGGAAAATAAAAAAGATGGCTCAAACAGATTTGAAAGCCCCAGAACCAATTTTTTTAAGTGACCAAGAGATAGCCAAACTATCAGACGCATAGTTCAAAGCACTGGTGATCAGGAAGCTCACAGAATTGGTTGACTTTGGACATAAATTAGATGAACGGATGCAGGCTACGATAAGAGAAAGGAAGGAAAATGCACAGGGAACCAATAGTGAGGGGAAGAAAACTGGGACTCAAATCAATGGAGTGGACCAGAAGGAAGAAAGGAACAACCAAACAGAAAAGAATGAAGAAACAAGAATTCAAAAAAATGAGGAGAGGCTTAGGGACCTCCAGGACACCTTTAAATGTTCCAACATCCGAATTATAGGGGTACCAGAAGGG